>JABTTQ020003457.1:0-145726 GCA_016081115.2 Rehmannia glutinosa
TCACTTACCCATACCCATTAAATTTAAAACATAATATCATACTTCTAAATACACCAACAATGGCACACCCAAACTACAATTGCAAGTTATTTTAGAAAAATAGGAGTTTATTATCTCTTCGTAAATGGAAGCCACGGGATATCTTCCTAAGTCTTCGGTGCCCAGTCTTTGCCACGTATCGGCCACGATGTGATTGATGGTGCCGCCACATCGTCATCATCATCCTTGTGACCAATCGCCTTCTCCTCGCAAGTCCGACCGGCCACGCAGCCATTTTTGCAATGTAATAGTTTTGGGAGGTGGGTGTATTCTTTTATTTGAGATTGAGAAAGTGGGGAGGTGTATTTGGGGGGTATATTTGGGTAAAACGGCAAGAATTGGAAAAAAAAAGGAGGGTGTATTTAAGTAATTGTGTCATATTTTAAAAAGTGGTTGGAGATGTATTTAGAAGGTGGGTGTGTTTATATTGGGGATGTGAATAAAATTTTATATTTTGTATCTCTTATACAGTAGGGATGTAATACGATTGGAAAAAAAGGCGGGGCGGAAGACGGGCAGTGTGCGGATTGCATTTAGTAATTGTGAATATATATACATTAATATTATTATTATTATATGATATTATAATAAAAAAATACATTTAGCTTTCTTCAAAAAAAAAATACATTTACAATAATACATTATAGAATATTATAAAAATATAAAATATATTTAAATTTCACAAAAATAAAAAAAAATACACTTTGTTAAATTAATTTTAAGCTCAAAAATTCAAAAGGCGGGGCGGGGCGGGACCCGCCCGCAGGCGTATGACACGGGGCAACCATTTTAGACTCAGTGGCGGGAGCACTGGGCGGGGCGGGGCGTAACTAACGGGGCGGGTCCGGTATTGATTACCTTTATATCCCTATATACAAGTATGTAATATTTTTTAAAATATGTGTTTGTCATCCATTATTTTATTTAACTCATTAATATTAATATTATAAATAAAAAATAATATTTTTAATTTTTTTTTTTTTCAATGAACCGCCTAGCTCGTAACCCGCAGCGTTGATGAGTTAAATTCGGGCCAAGATATTTCAACCCGCCATAATGACGTACCCACCCATCCCGCCCCCACAACTGGCGGGCTTTTTGTCCACGGGCTAGCCCACCCGCTAGTCCGTTTTGACAGCTTCAAAGCCAAATCACAATTAAACAGGCCGATTTGTAGTTTGTACGCCCACGTACTCTGCAGTCTCTCTTAACATATTTTAGTTCAAGTGCTTTGAAGTCATATTTCCAAAAGAGTGTGGGCGCGAATGGGTTTACCTAGAAATTGGGGGTCAACACAGAAAAGCGATTTCAAAAAGAAGAGCGCTTCCCTTCACCACCCTCGACAGAACTTCAGACACACACACTACACACAGTTCACATCACCAACTGTTCGATGGATGTCCCGAAAGACCAATTATCCACTCTTCTGGATCATGGCCTCTACTCTTCCGCTCAAATGCTGGTATGGTTTTTGTTAGCTTTCGAATTAATCCCTGTTTTCGCTAATATCTCGCTAATTAGACTGTTTGCCCCTCCCCCGACCCAATTGTAAGGTTTTTACGGGAAGATAATAGAATTTGTTTTGTTAAATTAGGTTGTTTTGTTGTTTCGTCCACCTCGATAAATCCTGAGACCAGTCCTCATCTTAAAGCAGAAAGCTTGGTACTTTAGAATTTCTCGTGTTGTTCTTTTTTCCCTTAAAAATATTATTATAATATTTTGTTGATTGTTTGAAACTGTCACGGCATTGTTTTGGTAATGGTTCAGGTGCTGTATGGGGATTCGCTCTTTCGGGAAAAGGAGTATCGAAGGGCAATTGTAAGATTTTACACTTCGTTGAGCTTGCCATTATGCTGTGTATGCGTGATGGAAGCAAAATTTTACTGAATGATCTGAATTTTGACATCTAGTTTTTTCTTTTTATTATACTAGTATCAAAATCTATACTTTTGAGTGCCCTATAAAAATTTACATATGATATGCCTCTGTTGTTTCTACCTAATAGCGTGTTTGGACACAGAAAATTAGAATTATGATATATTTCTAATTTCAATTCTAAGGATTTACATCCCAATTAAGTTATTTGGTGCTGTCAAGTAGCGTGTGCACGAGTCTAGTTTGAGCTGTTGAATCTTCAAAGGTTGTTGTCAATATTGCACTTTTCATGCGCTTGTTATACCAACTTTTGTCTTTTGGGAATTGAACATCCCACATTACATATTGGCACTACCCACTTAAGTAGCATCTACTATGATGCCAAAGAACTTGTTCATGAATTTAAGCTTGCACCTATATTTTCAGCTTCTTTATTTCTTAAAGTTTTGTGGTTCTTGCTAGAGGTAATGGGTGATAATTAGGTTAATTTATTATGTTTGTCTGTACTTCCTTCTTTAAAGTTTATCACATCATTGGACAGCAAATATATAAGCAAGCATTGCAGTATCACAAAATACTACCAAAACAGAATGCGACAACACCCCCGGCAACTAGGAGTGCGTTGTCAGCATTAAATAGATCTTCTTCTCCAAATGCTTTTAACACTTCGGCAATAAATGAAAATGAGGTAATATAATCCATACTTATATACTTATGTGATGTTTTCAATTTGCTGAACTTAAATGGCTATTTTTCTTTTCGTTGTTAATGTGAATACAGGTGAAATTCAAGATTGCAACTTGTCACAGCGCACTTGGTGAGAACAGAGCTGCTCTTGCTGAGGTTTGTACTTATAATCGTTCTTTTGTTTTCTACAAGTCAGGTTATATTGAAATTGATGTTGTTTAGTCTTTGGATAGTTTATTTATCCTTTCTCGTATTTCTGTTGTATTATAACTTCATCTGGCTCCAGACTTTATTATAGCGTGACAGTGTTGACATCTGTTATATTGTACGAAATGTTGACATCTTATTATGTCTTTAACAGATGGAGGGAATTCAAGCAAGTCAAGGAATCTAGAGATGAATCTTATGATGGCAAAGCTTTACCGAAATTCTAGGCATACTCGAGCTGCAATTGGATGCTTTAAGGAGTGTTTGAGGTCTGCTACCTTGGTATTCAGTGACAATTTTATATAATCTGTGAGCATCTTGAGTTAGCTTCCCCCAACTTATATTTTCTATACCTGTGTGGTTCTGCTTTTCTAACATGTAAAGGAAGAAAAAGCAGTAGAAATATGGAAGAAATTTAAAACAATAGTTTGCTGGTTGCTTTATCTCAGAGCTTAACAAATGTTTCTCGTGGAGATATTTAACCTTCTTGAAACCAATTCTTGCCAAACCAACAGATTTCTTTCTAAATTATTCTTTGAAAATTTTGACGCTTCTTTGGTTTCTATGGGATTTTTATGTGTTTATGTGCATAAGTTCCTTTTACATAAAGTTTTGAACTTGGGAGGCTATTTGCAAGTCATCTTGCATTTTGTTTTTTGGATAATGATGATAATGATCTCTTTCCCTCTGTTCGCTTGTGCTAATCGATATCTCCGCTCATTTTGTTTGTGTGTGCTTTTTTCTGCCTTCATTAAGTTATTGAAGAGATATTTGATGAATGCTATGAATTTTTCTATCCTTGATATGACAGGAATTGCCCGTACATTATTGAGGCTATTGTAGCCTTGGCTGAATTGGGTGTTTCAGCGAAGGATATTATATCATTGTTTCCACAGGTTTGTTTGATAAAATTTAGGTCTATTTATCTGGTTCCTTGTTGATATTGTTTCTTCTTTCATTGATTAGCAGTTTCCAGTTTGAGCAGTGATATCTGCCACAATATTTTCCTCTGAAAGTTAAAAATCTTTTCGTTAAAACCGACTGAAGGCTAGCCAGCTCAGTTTCAAGCCTTAAACTATAGTCTTTTGTGCTCCGGTGATCGTCTCCATTTTCCTTTTGTAAAGTGTCTCCCTCTGACCTTTCTTCTTAACTTTTTGCTACATCTAAAGGAGAATATGAGCGTAATCTTGATCATAATTATGTTGGCTACATTTACAGCCACATTCTAAGCTGATCTGTTGCCTTTATAGATATTTCCTCTCAAATTTCCATGCTTGTCAATCATAAATATTGCTCCTTTGTTTAATCTAAGACCGATTGCCTTGCCATGCTAGAGCTGGAAGTATCAGAATTTTCAGAAAGATATTCTTTTTAACGATATCATCTAGTAATTCTCTGAACTGTTCTACTATCTTTGTTATATTATTTAAAAATGTATAGCAAGGTTATTTGCAAGTGGCAATTTATGTACAAATACAAATATGGTTTGTTTCTTAGTTAACGTATTTCCAGTTATTTCCATTTTCCTTATTAAACCACATGCTCTAAATTGTTTACCCTCCGATTTTATTTTTGGTCATTGCAGACTCCAAATAGAAGTGGAAGACCCCCTTCGATCATTTTGATTCAAGTCGCTGGTTGCCGTGTAAGCTGTCCTGACTCTAAAAATTACGTTACAATTTTGATGTACATTTATTATGCCCTGATCTGATTTTTTTCATATATAAAGCTTCTGCTTCAATGACAGTTCTCAGCACATGCAATTACTTTATGACACATATAATCAGTCTAAATGCAGTGATAGACAGTACTATTTGTTTTTAGGCTTCTTCGGGAGTTTTTGGGTCCGGGTCTGCGGTTCAGAATCTGCCAACCCGAACCCAACCTGGTTAATTATCGTGTCAAAATTTTTGAAACTGAACCAATATTATTTATTTCACAAGTAACCGAACCCTAATTGTTTAACCCATTTAATATACTTATTTTATTGTACATTTAATAATTTCAATTGAATAAATTTAAATATTTTTAAAATCAATTACTTTGGCACATTATTCAATCTATAAAAATATCACAGTTCACGACATAAAAAAGAAACAAATATTTACATAAATAACATACCATACTAATCATATTTTAAGGACAACATACAAAAATACAGAGAAAAAAATAACAACATACACAATTAATGAGGTTTTAGCATTCAAGTTTTAAGGATTCTTATTTTTTGTTTTTTCTTAGAATTTATTATTTGCTTAGTTTTCTTTTGAATCCAAAAACGGGTTATATGGGTTATAGCAGATTGACCAAAACCCGACCTATTTAATTGGCGGGTTTATCTGGGTTCGACCCGGAACGGTGAAGCATTGACCCATACCCATTAATTTCAGATAGGCTCGTGTCGGGTTTGCATGCCGGGTCCGGAATTGCCACCCTTATGTAGCTGAAGTGTTAATTTGAATTGTTGTAGACTTGACATTGATATTCAATTCCCTGGATCTTTCATGTCAAATTCGCGTTATTTTTCTTAGAAGAGCATTGGAAGTCTACTAACCAAAGTAAAAAGCATGCTGAAGCTGTTCTTCGTTACCTCAAAAATTTAAATGTGCTTTTTTCGCGCTTCGTAGATTTTTGATTCTTCAACCAGAGTATTTTCAGTGCTTGCTATTTTAGTCCTGGATTCTAGTATGAACTTGTGTGCTATGTTATCAAAGATATACTTGTGCGTAAAACAGAAGTCAAACTCAGACAATTGCAATTTTCAATATCTAGACTGTTTACTTGCTTTAAGAGCGGCTTGTCCTAAAACTTAGTATTGGAACATCTTCCTTGTTCCTTCAATCGTGTTGTGTTTGCATTTTAGTGAACAACATCTAATGAATTTCTCTTTGCACTATGGTAGTCATGTCATCTCTTCTTGCAATGCAGCGTTATGTCGAAGCTCAATGTTGTATCGCGTCAAATGATTACAAAGGTCAGGCTATGGCTACAGATTTCTTTCCCATTTTCTTTCTCCCTTTTTTTTTCTTTTCCCAAACCGAAAATTTATGGTTGGAAATATCCTCTTATAATATGCATAAGGCGATGTAATATCACGTGCCACATCCATCTTCTATTTGTTGTAGGGCAGTTTTTCTTCTGAAAAGGGCCCACATTGGTGCTTCACTTACTCTACCACAAATTTCTTAATTGATTCAAATTGTATAATTTTATTTACATAGACATTTAATGAGGGATCTATCCATGTTCTTTCATTAAAACTTCTGCAGCATAGTTTTCTTGTTTCGTTGTCGCTAATATTTGAGATAAAACATGATATTACTCCACTCTTCGTAGTCTTAACTCATGGGAAGAAGTTGACTGAATAAAGAGCACTCATGTTTGATTTATGGGTTTTCTTTTCTTGTTTGTTTTCGCCTGGTTAGCAGGTGGGTTGGAACTATTCTCGAACTTCTACAACGATTTCCAAACAACATCCACATATTACTTGAAATGGCCAAGGTCTGTAATAGCTCCATTAGAATGAATCCAATCATTTTTATCATGTTCACAATTCCATGCTTGTTCTTTCTGTAATTTCAGACATGTGTATTTAGTTCCTCATGAAATCCTTGGTTGTGCATAAGCTTTTAGAGAACTCTTGAGCACTACCTTTACCATGTAACTGATTTGTAAGAGACTTGTACATTCAAAGTTGTATGATGACTGAGGTTTATGTGATATACCAGCATATTGTCAAGTTCCAGCATGCTTAAATTGATGATTCAAATCAACCAGTACCTTGGAAGGTTCTCACTCAACCACCTAATAGATAAAGTAGAAAAATTATGTTTCTTAGCATATGTATCAATGCTAGTCAATGAATAATTGTTGAATATATCTAAGCTAGATAATCATGAAGAACTCTTGGCGACTTGAGATCTTATTTATTGAATGAAACTTATGATTATACTAAAATCTGGCTCTTAAATCGCTGATTAGAAAAGAAAATTCATTTTCTTTATAATTTTTGTTTCAAGTTCTGCTTTTAAGTTTATGTTTATTTCTTTTTTATTATGGCTGTCGATAGCATGTTATAATGTTTTTCCCCCTAATATTATTTTAATTGCTTTTCTGAAGGTTAAAGCTGTAATTGGAAAAAAATGATGAAGCCATTCTGGATTTTGAAGCTGTAAGTAGTCAACTCATTTCATCTGACAAGTTTTTATTGATATTAGACCATGAATTTAGCAAAATGATTTCTACAGGTTCGGTCAATTGATCCATATGTGGTTACTTATATGGATGAGTATGCAATGCTTCTCAAGCTCAAATCTGATCATTCCAAGTTAAATAAGTTAGTTCATGATCTGTTGAACATTGATCCTACAAAACCTGAAGTTTTTGTGGCCTTATCTGTTCTGTGGGAAAAGAAAGATGAGAGGGGAGCTTTATCTTATGCGGAGAAGGTTAGAATTGGTGTGTTTTAGTTGAGCAGATTGCTACAAATGCTTTTTATGACTATTTGTTAACCAACAACAGAGCATTCGCATTGATGAGAGGCATGTAGCTGGTTATATAATGAAGGTAGGGCAATTTATATTTAATAAAGATGCCATCATTTTCTTTTCAATGTATCATGTTAAAAACTAAAATATTTTTTTTAATAATGATGGCTAGTTCAAAGGGATAATTACAAAACTACCCTGAGGTTTAGCCTAATTACAAAAAAAGTCTAGTTATCTTTCAAAATTACAAATACCTCCTTGAGGTTTGTATGTGCTTAACAGATACCCCCATCTTGAGGGTGAAATTTGTAAAATAGAAACAAATATGAAAGGGGGTATTTGTAATATTGAAAGATAACTGGGTTTTTATAGTCTTTGTAATGATCCCCAGTTCAAATTTTCCATCTTCGACTTCATTTGTAAGTAGGACTTCATTTACCTTTCATTTGTCATTATATCCAGGGGAATCTTTATTTGTCAATGAATCGGCCAGAAGCTGCAGTGATTGCCTATAGGGGAGCTCAAGAACTGAGGCCTGATCTTCGTTCATATCAAGGTATGTTAAGACACAATCTATGGACTTTGTTAAATATGAATATTTCTATTTAAATGAGTTTACACAAGAAGAAAAGGTCATAGCATGACTGAAACTTCCAAATATTTACAGGTTTAGTTCGTTTCTTATCTGGCCCTTTCAAAGATCAAAGAAGCCTTGTATTCAGCAAGAGAGGCAATGAAGGCGATGCCCCAATCCGCAAAGGCTCTGAAACTAGTTGGGGATGTACATGCTAGTAACACAAGTGGCAGAGAAAAGGTATGCATGGTTATTCGGTTCTTAGTTAAAAAAATTCATATTGGTCCTTAGGAATCTCATCTTGAGGGTGAAATAACTTATTACGTTAATAACATACAAAAATGAATCGGAGAAAAAAGGTTCCATAGCAAACATATATTATGTTAATTTGTTATGTGTTTGTTTCATCAGTTAATGATAAATTAAGTCTATAATTTTCTGTCATTGGGTTGGCTGGATTTCTGTTAATAGGAACTTCGTGCATATTGACTTTGTGAATAATTCAGTGTACTAATTGTTTAACATCTGCATGGTGAAAATTAGCATCCTTCCAAAATTATGAATAACTCAAATTTATTCTTATAATTTTGCAGGCAAAGAAGTTTTATGAATCAGCCCTGAGGCTGGAACCTGGTTTCTTGGGGCTGCACTGGCGTTGGCTGAGCTCCACGTTATGGAGGGTCGAAATGGAGATGCAGTCTCTCTTCTCGAGCGATATTTGAAAGATTGGGCCGACGATTCTTTGCATGTTAAGCTTGCTCAAGTGTTTGCAGCTACAAACATGCTGCAAGATGCCCTTTCACATTATCAGGCTGCATTGAGGTGAAAATTTCCCTTCTTTGCCTGTTTTTCTCTTGAGTCATCGTTTTCATTGGTGCCAATATTTTATGCGGCTGTTGAAACTGAAAAATAAATTAGATACATATAATAAAGGGGTAATTACAAACACTACCCTTGAGGTTTCGGTTAACTACAAAAAAAAACCATAGATTTTTTAAAATCACAAAAACTCCGTGAGGTTTGATTCTGTATTACACTTTACCCCCTTCATTAGCAAAAACATTTCAAACATCCCCCTTATATTTAACACAGAATCAAACTTCAAGGGAATTTTTGTAATTTTCAAACATGTCTGGCTTGTTTTGTAATTAACCCAAAGCTCAAGGGTAGATTTTGTAATCATCCCTATAATAAATGGAAGAGTTGATTTGCGAGCTAGTTCTCAATACACAATACATATCTGCATTCCAGGATAAATCCCCAGAATGAAGCTTCGAAAAAAAGGGTTAGAGCGTTTGGAGAAACAAATGAAGGTTTGTGTTGTCTACTTTGTTTTGGACACAAGCACATAGTATTATAGTTTGTCTTGGTTCTAAAAAATAGCTTAATTTTGTCTCTAGTTGTATAGCAGCAAGTCTTTATCTGATGTTGGTTTTGCAGGGAGTTGATCCTGATGCCCCGAGAATGAGGAAGACGAAGAGAATGAGGTTGATGATGCCGATGGAGATCAGGAAGAGGCTGAGCTATTATGATGAAATGTCCAATGCCTTTTTTTATTGTATTAATGTTGTATAAATTATTTGTGAGAATTACGTATACTACAGTCGATCTTTAGTTTAATTATTAAAAAATAATCATTTCTTAAAATTATAAATATTGAGGCGATAAAAACACAATCTTTATGTAATTAAGTTAAATTTCAGAAGTAATATTTTAAGTTGAGCCATTGAAGTTTAAAGGTTGTTCTCTAAATCGCTCTAGTAATAAAATGTTACAAAACATGTAAGACTGAATATTTGTTCTAAATCTTAAAAGCCTTTGCTGATTGCTAATGTAGTCATGCTAATCTTGTTACAGAATATTAGCAGCTCAAAGCTGGGGCAAATGACGAAACAACTGTGGCCAAAAGATTACATACACTGTCCAAAATACATACATTGCCAATATGGCAAATGTGATCATGATGTTCCTAAATAAGCCAAGATTACAAAGTACAAATGAAAGGGTGTTAATACATACCTAGTACATAGTAAACTTCGTAAATTAAAACATTCTATATACTAAACGTGGAAAGGTTTCCTAGGTGTAGGTGCTCGAGTCTCCAAGGATTGCAATCTCTGTTTCAGATGGAAAACTTCGACCTGCAAATCGGTGTGACACAAAATGGCAAATCAAAAGTGCAAGATAAGATAGATTTGCTTCAGGAAAAAAAAGGAAAATTATGGAAATGGCGGTCAAGTTGAAATAAATAATAAAATTTGCAGGATTTAGTGTCAATCAAAGTACATTTGTCAGTAAAACTACATTTAATGCCAGCAGATCAGTGGATGCACTGTCTATACTGGTTGAAGCAGGCAAATAACTAAATGGGCAAACACTTAAAAAAATGATTGCCAGCTTTAGGCTGAAAACGAAAAAAAAAAAAAAAAAAAAAACAGTTTTTAGTGATTTCAAATGTCAACTCCTGCTTTTGATTCTGATTCTGTATAATTTAATCAAAATTTAAGAGCATGGGAATGGGGTGCTTTACATTTTGATTCTACTCCTGATTTCATTTTGAAATATAAATATATAAAAACACTTTTACAACTCATTCAACCAAACTCTCTTCACTAAATCAACTTTTCACTTCATTTTCAAACACTACAACTTTTGATTTTCAACTGCTTTTCATTTCTACAGTAAATGACTTCTAAAATATTGTGGGAAAGCTAGTTTTGTACATTTATTAAGCTAAATTACTGAAAATCTCATTGGTTAATCTTCTTCGTCATCTAGAGTTGAGTGGTCTTTTCTCATTTATTAGACATTGGAAGATGAGTATACCTGTAGTTGAAATGCTCGCAAGCACGCTCTCCAGCTAGGACTCCTCTTGTTGAATGTAGCTCCTGCAAAAGACACCATTCCAACCAGAAAACTATTCATAATTAACTTAAAAAGTGAAATCGTAAAAAGCACGAAATATAGAGGGGCTAAGGACAAGACCTTTTGTGTATCATCAAGAACAGCCTTGAGAAAAGCCACATCATGCTCAAGTCTTACATTGTCAGAGTGGACAATATTGAGAGGCTATTAGCCTCTTCTTGTGCCAACTCAACACTGGTTAGCTTCTCTTTAAGTAACTCTATTTCCTTCATTGTGTCTCCTAATTTCTTCTCCATTTCCTGTCTACTTTTAACAGCAGATGACAAATTTTTTTCTGCAGCTTCACGAGCAGCTA
Source organism: Rehmannia glutinosa (assembly GCA_016081115.2). Taxonomy (NCBI): domain Eukaryota; kingdom Viridiplantae; phylum Streptophyta; class Magnoliopsida; order Lamiales; family Orobanchaceae; genus Rehmannia; species Rehmannia glutinosa. The sequence continues at coordinate 11,090 of JABTTQ020003457.1, forward strand.
ACGCAGTTGTCAACTGTCCTTCCAAAATGCCATTCTTTCTTAAAAGGTTAGCTAATTTTGCTTCGTATATCTGATATACACCTGACGGAGCTGTTATTCTTGATTTACCATCAGTTTCTTGAAATAGAAGATCTTCACTTTCTAATGGCAAGCTTCCACTTCCTTGTTTATCAAGGTTCGATTTATCAGATTCAGCTACAACAGATGTTTCTTCGGCAGTTCTATCTCCACTATGGCTCACACCAACGCCAGAATCTAGGGGCTTTGTGTTTTGCTCCATTATCTGAAAATGATATCATGTATCTGATTTAAAATTGTTCAAAATAGACTGCATGGGACTGAATTTCAATGTTGTGACATTTCTTACAAAGTGAAGTTTCACAAGATCAACAAAAATCCTTGAATCATATAACGTATCATTAATGCATATTACTAAGTGGCAAAAAGACAAGGCAAACATTGCACCACAACCACAAGTTATATCAATTTAATCCAAGCCAGCCATTCATTACCAGATTCCAGTCATGGAGACCTATGAGAAATAAAGACTAGCATAAGTAGATACACATCTTAACTACATCAAATTAAGGAAGCCTTCTTCCAGTGGATACAAAGTTAAGCTAAGAATACTCTTACAAAAATACTCTCAACAGAAAAAGATCATCACAAGAAAGCACAAATAAAAATAAGAAACATAAGGTCATCAAAGCATAAAAGATAAGAAAATTTAACTGGGACGGTCAAGAGGAGACAGTGGTAGTTTACCCGGAAGGAGTTCTTATCTTCTGAGCTCTTTGTGGTGGTCACGTCGGGAGTCTCCTCCTCATTGTAAAATTGTTTGCGAAGGGAGACATTACCAGGAGCAGAGTTAGGGTCAACAAGTAAAGACTCTGATAGTGATTTTCTACCAGATCCATGTTGTTCAATTGCAGATGCTAAATTAAGTCTCGAGACAGAATCAAAATGACCACTAAGAGAAGCATTGCCTGGTTGGGCAGGCAACCCTATGTTTGATGAGTTATTCTCGGACAACAAGGTCCCAGCAACTTTACTCAAAGTTGATCTTGAATCAGTGATGATTCAACTTTTTCCATGATAAGTACCTCGACCTATTAAAAAACGTAATAGGAATCAATACCTATAAACAGTTGTTTCATGCACTAAAAGGCTATACATTTGACCTTCGCACCTGGTTTGATGGATCTTTCTTGGTACCACCAAATGCAACAAGAAAATCCCTTTCTTTATGCTGCACAAGAACGAGACTGAAACCCTGCAGGAAACAAGAATTGGAATATGGTTCCCCATTCTGTTAATTGAAAAACAAGAAATGAAGTACAATAACAGAATGAAATTAACGGACCCAAGTTATACAATGTGGTTTAATCAAGGGTACATTTCTGAAAACAGAAAATGCAAAAATATGGAGACTTCAAGAAAAAAGTTTTACGTGATCATTCAAACAATTTATGCTCAGTATCCTAATCATATTATGATGATAAACAAAACAAGCCCCTCAGTACAAGATTCTCTTACATGCACCAACGTGCATCATTATGAATAAGAAGTGAATTCTGTAAGCCCCTCGAAGGTCTGTAAATGCAACTTAATTAAAGTCTTGCTCATCCATCATTCCTTGATGGTCTTCGGTTAACTGTTTCATAAGGTTTCATTATGAAACCATGCAGCCTCACTAACCAGATAAGGCTTCTCTAAACAATTCAACATTATGCATGAAAATGCCCAATTACATGCCATAAAAGATTATTACTAAAAGCATGACAAAAATGAACATCCACAAATTATTACACAAATTATATCTACACATTCAGAATAAGGTTCAGATCGCATTTATGAGAGCACAGTAGAACTCAAGTCAAACCTTGTTGGTAGTGATGGAAGATGGAGGTGATGCAACAGCAATTGACCATTCAAACTTCAGAACATCAAATATCAAGGTCTCTGCAGGACCTGTTTAAGGGAAAAATTGAGAGAGTTAGCAGGACTTCTAATATCTAGACTCTTACTGAAAATTGAGTTGTTTTTTAACAAGAGAAAAATCTTAAAAGACTCAAGACACACAGACCACAATTGCAGTAACCACAAGTTCTTGGATTGGTCCATAGACTGTACCAAGTTAATAGACAACATCATCACAATTTCAAGATCACAGTGGGATAACAAACCATGGAAGGTGACCACAAATCAAATAAATGCAAGCAGCAAGTTATAAGCCAAAATCACATACGTTTTTTTTACTACTACCACCACCCGTAATATACCATTTTGTTCCACAAAGTGCTCCACAACAACCAGCTCTAGGCGATGGATGAAAACCTCGTATTTTAATTCTTGACCATACCATCTGAAGGAAACATTTATGCATGAATTATACAATTGTGGATTGCCTTTGTTGATATTCTGTTAGAGTAATCTAAAAATCCAACAAATTTAGATACTGTCAGAGAGAGCAGAGTGTTCACAGACCGCCTCAAAGTCAAGTGAGTACAAGTCATTCAGAGTTTTAGACTTTGATGCCCCACCAAAAACAAAAAGCATTTTGTCATTATAAAGAGCAGCAATGTGGTTTGATCTTGGGGATGGTCTTGGTCCCTGCACATGCGAAAAGTTCCATTGTTATATCTGAACCATGAAATGAACTCTTCGAGAATACATGGAATCAGAAAGACATAAAGTCAAGAAAAAAATTTAACTTGCCCCAACCAGGAAATAATTGTTGGCCAGTGGCAGAAAGCTTAGGAAATATTTACAGTGACAATGAAAACGCTTACGTGCAATGAAGAGGAAGCCAGGTTAGAGATTTCAGATCAAACATATGCAGATCATTGAGTTTCCTCCTTTTAGTATCTTCACCTCCAAACAGGATAAGAACAGAGTTTGCCCTAACAACTGTATGACCACTACGCGCAACCTGTAATTGGTATTAGCTTTAGTTAGTACCATGTATTTCTATAAATACCTTTCACTTACAAACATTTTGTATCTAATCTTTAAGGAAAGAAAATGAAAAGGAATGCAGCATAGGTTAACAAATTAACACAACTGAATGTTATGAAGAAAGTGGGAAAACCATATTTACAAATATCTCACAATTATATATACATTACGCTTTTCTTTCTAATTCTCTTTTAAAACCAAAACGAAATAACAGTCAATCGATTGGGCAAACATGCTCCTACTGAAACCAAATGGAAACGATGCTCATCAATTTAAGGCAAAAGGTGCAGAGCAAACGAATCTAATATTACACATTATGCAACCTCCTCCATTTGTTTGCAGGAAGCATGTGACTGAATATTTTGCATAAACCAAGATAACATAATGTAAAGTATAATATTGGTTCATGCTAATCTCGGATGCATATTTAGCTTAGTGGAAAGTATAGTATGTGCCTCATTAAAGAACGGCAGACTTTAGTTATTGTTAAACCTCTTCATTATGAAGGAAAATTACCGGAATGTCTCCTTTTGCTTCAATAAGTGACCAACATTCTGCTTCCATGTCAAATGACCACACTACATGACACAAAGGCAAAATGTATGAGGAATGCTGAATATTATGTTAAATTGAGAGATCAAGGACATCAGTTATAACCACTGCAAACTAGAAAAAGGACAACCTGACACTCTGTCACTCACAGGTTCAGTTTTCCCTCCAATAAGAAGCACCTTCTTCCCCCAAGGGACCTAGAAAATCACAAAAATAACTCAGTGGGACCAAAAAGAAATATTAGGCTCCACTGACTTACAACGTAAATCAACAGCATAAGTAGGATCCATCCAAGAATTGCATGGCACGAGGAAAAGCTCAAGAAAGAAATTAAAATGCTTAAGAGAACTGCACACAGTTTCAGATCCAAGCAGTATAAGCTAATAGATTTTGAAAAGTCTTGCTTTCATGGCATAGCATATAGCAGGATTATACACTTTCATGTCATAAATAATTCGTTCTCTATGGTATGTCTCGGCAAAAATAAATGATGACACTATTCATTAGGAACTTTATATATAAGCTGAAGTATTTCTCTGCATAAAACTACTCAAAAAGGCAATATACAAAATGCTTAAAAATCATGACGTTCTAGTCACTTTATCTATTATAGTAATACCCACTCAACTCAAAAACAAAGCCACACAATTATTTGTACTCAAATTTACAACTTTTCAAAGGTAAACAAGAAGAATACGCTACAAACTTCACGATATCTAGCACAGCCATACAATTTCAGTTCATGCTGCAACCAGAAATCCAACAAAGATACATGGTATGGTAATGCTGCTGAGAATGTTGTTATACCAAAGTGTGACCTTTGCAAGCTGGAATCTTTAGCGGAAGACTAGTTGGTGAAAGGTAAAGCTTTGATGAAGCCTTCGTCCACGAAAATCTATCAAAACTCAGTACCTGAAAAAATACTAAAAAAATTGGAGAAATTTCTACTTCACCATAATTCAAAGTTATGCTGAAGAAATTGTACGGACAAGAACTAAAACGTGCAATATTTAAACTTCCTTTTAGTCAACATTTTGATAATAATGGACATGAGAAAAATAAGTAATTCTACCAAAAGTAAAATGCTACAATTTAGAAAAAGAAATAAAAATAGAAATAAAGGGGAAAAAGGAACGTAAATCATATATGTTGAGAGAGAGGATCATATTGATACCTGGACATCTTCCAGCAACCCATCTGCAGATTCACCACCAACCACCACCATCTTGTTCCCAATGACGGCCGCTCCATGCTATTCATAGTAAATTCAAAGTTCTCAAATGTTATATCTAAAGAACTATGTGCCACATATTTTCAATTTCAATATTACATTCAAAAGGTAGGATCGAAATATTTTACATTGAAGCGAGGTGTAGGTTTCTCTCCACTAATTGAAAGCACCATCCAATTTTCAGAACTGCCTGAAGTGCAATTATTAAGCTCTGGTGCATTTGATGAAGAATGACAATTGAGTTCATCAGCTTCAGTTCTAGCTGCAACACCTTCCACCTGCCAAGATAGAAGACCTTAAGACGAGTGATTTTGATAAGACACTATATGGAACTAAATTGAATCCTTACATTGGAACTGGTAAATCGTTTAGTGTGCCTTATCGGACTATTAGTTCCTTGAGTAGAGTCTGAGAGTTGAACCTTTAATCTGGTGGAATCTCAACAACTTATGAAAAACTATGCAAAACATGTTACCTTTATATGATATATGAATTGTGAAACTACAAAATAGGCTATGAATAGGAACTATACCAGCAACAACAAATCAGGCATATAGTAATAAAAATGATTGTGACATGATGTTATTTGAAGTCAGATTTAGTTAAGGTTAGCAACACTAAGATCTCCACTAGGCTTGCCCGTAGAAGCAAGCCCTCCGCTATATTATAACATTGCTTGACTGTTGAACTCATCACCATGTTGGGTTCACTGAAAATGTTAAGTTGTCTAATATTTTGCTGATGTTTTAACACTATCATGACCAAATACTGTGAGGAGATATGTCAAAAGGAATGAAGCCCTAATCAGCAACTTCTAAATGTTTCTCTCAAACTAAAGCAAGACTTTTCTGGCTTTCTCTGCTCTATTCATATTTCATTTTTCTATTTACTTTAGACAAAGAGAGGATTCCAACATGCCTGTGATAGGTGCTGGTGGGCTATGGATCTACATAAATGGTTTTACACCTCTACAGAAGTTAAGCAGTAGTTCTGATTCCTTCTAATTCAACGGCATATCAGTGTCACAATAATGCCTCACTATTATCAAGTCAAGCCAAACATAAATATGGCACGTATACTTTTCAAGTTAAAACCATAACTGCGAATTTGTAGTAATCTATATTCTATAAGCATTTCACCCTTCTCAAACCTTTGTAAACAAAATTCTAACTATTTATAAATCTGGCATCATCCAACAGTCTTACAAACATAAACACACAACGAGTACGGCCTGACATACTCTTATTGACCAAATACAAACGATTCAGAGGAAGACGAAGAATAACCAGAAAATATGAATCAATCTTTCTATCACTAGATATTAGATACCATCAATAAGGCAAACAACCAACCAAATCACTAAAATATACATATTGATTCCAACAATTAGACCAAAATAATAAAATTCAAAGGCATTCACCAAATCAACTAATTATCTTTACGCAAAAACACCCAATCCAAAACTAATAAACTGCATATAAACACATACATACACACTTCACAAACAAATGCAGACACATTACCTTCCAAGCTTCATTCTTCTTCTCGAAAACCCAAACATTTTAAGAACTCCCAAAACGTCAAAGGCAAAACACTGATAATCCGACCTTCACAAAAGAAACCAAAACAAACCACATTATTGCAGGAACTTAAAGGATTAAACAGTCTAAACGTAACACACATTCCCGAAACCAGCAAATGTATACGTACAACAAAGTCTATCTACAGATGAGTACACATATACACACCTCAGAAAATGAGAAGACTATTTTGAGCAGAGCTAGGGCTTAAACAGAGTGAAAAATGTCCCAAAGCTCAAATTTTTGGCCTGCTCTATTCTATTGACTCAGTTCACATGTACATCTACGGTGTGGTATTGTGACCGTATTGATACGGAGACTGTAAGTATCGGCAATGGTATCTGAGATGTGCAGTGAATACTTGTGAATGAAAGACAGACAGCGGAGGTGCGTATGTTAGCGTGCTGTCTGTTTGTGTGACGTGTTTCACATGAGTTTTACATAGGGTGACCACTGATCAGTGAAGGGGGTAAAAGATAAAAAATGCGCGGGGATGTGGACCGCTGGGGGCTTGATCACGTGCGGTTTCCTTTAAATCTAAACAGATCTAATAAACAGTACAGTTGGGTACACTTCTCATGTTTTAACTTTTTCCCTTACAAGTTTATAAATTGGGAAATAGAATAATTTGATGACCCGAAATATCTCCATATACTAATAGTAATACAATGGAAAGTTTGATTGATGTTAAAGCATTTAACTAATTTTTTTCAATATTCTAAAAAAACTAATTATATTTAATATAAAACACATAATTTAGTTTATTGTTTATAAATATTTTCAGTAAACTTGATAATCGAGCTAGGGTCCAAAATATTATAATATGAGATTGTCAAAAACTCAATTAAAAGAACTGGTGAGTTATTAAATAAATTGTATTGTAATTCAATGAAATTAAAAATAATGGAGTATGTTTTATGCATGTAATAAAAATCAATTTAAAACTCAATATCAAATTTGATAAACTCAATTTTAAGCTCATTAGAAAAAGCATTATTTTTATTTTTAGCACTACTAAATTTTATTTCTTGAATAACGTATTCATTTAGAATTAAAAAAATTATATGTTTTCAAGAGTCAGTTTATAAATATGTCAATAACTTTATTCATTTAGAATTAAAGAAAATTTACAGCTTGACAAAATAAAATATTAAAGATGTACTAGAAAAATTATATACATTCATCTAATTTCCCTCTCTAATCCAAACTGTTGTGTGAATACTGAATATCGAAACATGTCAAGGCAATAAAGTAAAATTGGAAAGAATTGGAGGAAGAAACCGAGAGAGGAGATATGACCGTTGTCTCATAACATGTCTGGTGTGAGAGAGTGGAGGTACAAAGAGAGCATTTATTGCGAGGGAAATTTGATGGGCCAGAATGGGGTCCATTTAACTTCTTGGAAATTGTGATTGGGCTGATTCCACTCTATTTTGATTTTTTATTTAATTTGGGTTGTATATCTCACACACGTGTCAACGTCAAACCATTCTAAAAAAAAAATTAAGATAAATCCAAAATCTGACCATTGGGCTGGACCCTTTGACAGCGACTGGACAAGTTTTTCACTTAAAATATATGAATTGGGCTAGGAAGACTATTTTTCCTTGGGCTCGAAGCCTAGTTTACCATTAGCGGCCCACTTAGCTGTTGCTGTATATATTGTAGGGGAAGTCATATACCAATAAAATAAGCCCGTTAACACTATATTCAATTATCCTGGCATTGACTGGGGCCGCTAGCTCTTATGAAGCCCACCAAAATGTTTAGGTTGTATACTTGCATTTGGATTGAAGAATTTGAATTTGAGGAGAAAATTTGGGAAACAAATTTCAGACGACTCCACACAAGAAGGATTTTGAAATCCACCACAATTACTCGAGAATTGTGTACTTTTTTGAGTTGACTTGAAGTTACCTCTACATAAATTGTATGTGTCACAAATAGAGATATGGTGATTGGTTTTTAGGAGTACATAGGCAACCCTATGTTGATGTTTGAATCAATTCCAGGAAGAATTGTGTCATTGGTGATATATTTAATCTTGACAATGTGTTGCTCGAGGGTATGGGAATAGTTTTTAAACATGTAAATATTAACAATTTTATCTAAGAAAGCTAATTGAAAGGGAAAAAATCAAATGCTCATTTTATGGTTTGAAGTAGGGTAATAATCAATTAAAGATTTCTATAGCAAACATGCTGAATTTAGTGATATAAATTTTAAGTTTTTCAGAAATATAATTTTTAAACTGGCTAAACTAAAGAATTCTGTAGCAAACAAGCTGATCAAAAACAGCTCATTCATTATTTTTTCTCAAAGATCATTGCAACACCAAATCCTAACCGATGGGATATATATTAAATAAATTGGTTGAAATTAGGAGATAGATTGTGATTGGTTGACCTTTTATCTCATTCATTTTTATTTTTGGAGAGAATGGTGTGATTAAATTATTAAGAAAAAAATAAGAATGAAATTTGAGAACATGATTGGATGTGAAATATTGATAATATATGTAATAATGATCGTTGGTAATTAGCTTGATAAAACAGTAATGAAATGTGCTTTGTGATTGACAATGTAAAAGAGAGTGAGTAGTGTATTTGTGATATGGAGGTGTAATGATATAATAGTTGATGTGATATTTTTACCGAAATTATGATTGGATGTGAAATGAACAAATAAATAGTGTATTTTTTTGAAACAAAAATCTCAAACAATAGCCGTAAAGTTCTTGGTGATTGGAAATTTTGCAAATAATTTAACAACCAAATCCAACCATAACTTTCGTTCCATCCAAGAGGTACTGATCTAGGTCAATTACAAATAATTATTATAAATTAAATAAAAAAAAGAGATCTCTAGGGAAAACTTTATAACTATGCAATGTGTAACGTCCTTATTTTGAGTTGCTTTCTTCATTTTCAAATAATTTAATTTACTGAATAATTGTTATATAATATAGTGGGATTCATCTTTGTCTTTTTTTCAATTGCCACGTTTTGTTACAGGATGATAGTATATTCCAAATGGTCATGTTTCACTATTTTTAGCTAGTAGGCAAAAATAAAAATCAATTTAATTATGGCAGTGGATCAATCTTATTTTAATGTCATTTTTTACTTTGGAACATGTGGGGTGTGAAAAATATAAAAGTTAGTTAATGAGCAATTTCGGCTGCTAATTTTTATTTGATGTTGCAGTAGACATAATTTCTCATATTTGAACTGAGATGCTACTAAATTTTGGCAATTATCCAAAATTGATTGCTTATGATCAAACTTTCAGAATTATCGAATAAGTCAACCAAATTTGAAAACATAGTCCATAGTGCATGTGAAGTGAACCAAAAAAAACAACACAAACAATACAAATTATTTAAACTCCATATTTATAGCTCAAAAACATTAGGCGCAACTTCACTTAAAAAAGGTTGAAGTACACATTATTTAGTAATTAGTAGTATATATTATTAGGAAAATTTGGAGCACATAGGCTCACTATCTCTCCCTATACCTCTAGTAACTAATATCCGACTCTTACTATGATCTCATGCAATAAAATTGCATTGTAACTCATATCACACACATGCTATTTTAATAATAATATTAGACCCATAAGGCACCAGCTCTTTTGAGCATGGGCTTTAAGGACCTCTTGAGATGGAGGCTCATGATCTCATTGGCTCCGCCCACAAACTCACCACCAATAAACACCGCCGGTATGGTAGGGTTGCAGCCGAACCTCGAGAGCAGTATTGGCTCGATTTCTCGACGCATTGGGATCTCATCGAGCTCGTAAACTGTTGGGTTGACACCAAAATCATAAAAGAGTGACTTAATCGTGTGGCTCATGCAGCATGAGGTCTCGCTAAAGATTACCACAGGTTTTTCGGACACCATTTTGTTCACTCTCTCCATTGATGCAATAAAAGTACTTGAATTGTTCAAACAAGGGTTGATAAGAGCTTTAAGAATGTGTATGCTTTGATGATTGGTAGTAGGAATAAATTGGTGTTGGTATGAGGAGAATGGGGGATGCAAGCATTTATATAGGAAAAATTCATGGAGGGAAAGGGTAGTATTGGAAATTTTTTTCTTCTTTTTTTAACCCTTAAAGAAAAGGTAGAGACAACATATTGGATTGGAGGGATTAAGAAAGTATACATTAGATATATATTTGATTGTTTTGTAATATATTTTTATTTTATTATTTTTATCGTTAGTATATATGAAAGTGATTGATGTGGTCTACTGCACCCAAAAAAAGTGGCACACAATGACGAATCTCAGCATACGGAGAAATTAAGACGTGTCCTTTGTACGGTAACCTTATGATGATTTCATGATAATTTTAAGGATTAGAATATATTAAAGTGGAGATTTTATCACGTGGTGATGCCTTTGAGAATATTTTGTGATTTTTCTTGATTAGTCAATCTTATACGATCTTATAAACTATGATCGATCTACTTTGTTCTTAATGTGATTTGATGTTGTAATCTGAATATTAGTAAAGACATGCGCCTTTTACATGGCTTAGGATTTATTTATTTCATTTTGTCGTCTTTCAATATCTTGCATGTTAAATCATTTGTAAACCCTATATATGATCTGTTTCTAAAACTCTAGTTCAACTTTGATTAATTCTAGTCTACCACCAATCAAAATGTGATCACATTTTGGAATTTGCCCAAGAAAAAAATAAGTTTTTTTCATTATGTATTTTTACTTAAACTCCGTAAATATTAAAAAACCCGAAAATAAGTAAGATTGTTGTCAAGATAAAATCCATTGTATATGAATATTTATCATCTAAAACTTTTTGGTCACTAAATTTAAAAATTAATAATAATTTATCGCTAATTAGTCGATATAGTTTGAAAACCCTATAATCTAGTTCATTTGATGTGTATACTAGCTAGTCTACCACCAATCAAAAATTATGTGATCACTAAATTTAATTTTTTGGAAACTTGGTTACAAGGAAAGTACCTAATCTTAAAACATGTATGTATTTTTATTTTTGAAACCCATGTAGGTAAATATTAAAAAATGGAAAATATAGGTAAGATTGTTGTAGATAAAATTATTGTATATGAATATTTATCAAAAAAATCTAAAAATTTTTGGTCAGTAAATTTAAAAATTAATAATAATTTTCGCTAATTAGTCGAATATAGTTTGAAAAAATAAACAATATTTTTGTTTTGGATAATCAAAAATATAAAAAAACTTAATAACAAAATCATCATTTTCACTAAATTTGAATATTTTTTTAGTACTGTTAATGTTGGTTGATTTGTTATAGTAGGGATGTAAAAGTATAATCTTATATAATTTATTTTATTTTATTTTTGCCATTTTAATTTTTTTGGTTCGGTATCGGTACTATTGTAATTAATTAGGGAATTTTATTTATTTTATTTTATATTTTTTTAATAAAAAATATTTTGGAAGGATTATAGAATATATATAGATCAAGTGGCCCAATAAACTTTTTGGTGTAACTTTTTGAGGCATCTTTGAGATGTAGAAGGATCACTGGAGTTAAATTTATCCAATTGGGACCTCTTCCTTTTCTTGAAAACAAGATTCGATTTGAGTAAAAGCAGAGACAATATACGTCAATATGGATAGAATTTTGTTATTGGATAATAAAAATATAAAAAACAGGTTAATTGATTAATGCTGTAATATCCCAATTTTTTTAAAAATAATAATAAGGGTTAATTTAGGAGTTATATTAGGGGTTAGATTAGGGGTTATGTTAGGGGTTAGTTTAGGGGTTTATTTTAGGGGCTATTTTAGAACTTATTTAGGGTTAGTATCAATTAGTATAAATATGTATAACTTCTTACACAAATTTTACACCAAATTTCAAATAAATATAAGGTATGATACTTTTTCTACTTATTATTCAAGTTTCCTATGTATATGTATATATATATATATATATATATATATATATAATTCCCAATTCACAAGCTTCATTCAATATTTATTTTTACAAATTATTTCATTAATTAGTATGATTTATTAAAATCACATATTAATTATAATTTTATTTAATGTAGAAAAGGAAGGGGTCGAGGATTAGGACTTTTATTGTTCATTTTTCTACATCGAATATCGTGATTATTAAGATAGGAATTTTTATAGTATTTGTCTTTATTTAATGTTTCATGATTGTATTTCATTTATTGCAATATATGTCAAGAGGAATTCATATAAACTAGGGGCTATGAAAAGGGTGCGAGATCAAACGTATCTTGGGGGTGAACCCGCAATGCTTATATACGCAAAGAATGGTAGGTCGGAGGAAAAAAGTTATCTTTGAAGAAATTGTACGGACAAGAATTAAAACGTGCAATATTTAAACTTCCTTTAAGTCAACATTTTGATAATAACGGACATGAGAAAAATAAGTAATTCTACCAAAAGTAAAATGCTACAATTTAGAAAAAAAATAAAAATAGAAATAAAGGGGTAAAAAGGAACGTAAATCATATATGTTGAGAGAGAGAGAGAGAGAGAGAGAGAGAGAGAGAGAGAGAGAGAGAGAGAGAGAGAGAGAGATGATCATAATGATACCTGGACATCTTCCAGCAACCCATCTGCAGATTCACCACCAACCACCACCATCTTGTTCCCAATGACGGCCGCTCCATGCTATTCATAGTAAATTCAAAGTTCTCAAATGTTATATCTAAAGAACTATGTGCCACATATTTTCAATTTCAATATTACATTCAAAAGGTAGGATCGAAATATTTTACATTGAAGCGAGGTGTAGGTTTCTCTCCACTAATTGAAAGCACCATCCAATTTTCAGAACTGCCTGAAGTGCAATTATTAAGCTCTGGTGCATTTGATGAAGAATGACAATTGAGTTCATCAGCTTCAGTACTAGCTGCAACACCTTCCACCTGCCAAGATAGAAGACCTTAAGACGAGTGATTTTGATAAGACACTATATGGAACTAAATTGAATCCTTACATTGGAACTGGTAAATCGTTTAGTGTGCCTTATCGGACTATTAGTTCCTTGAGTAGAGTCTGAGAGTTGAACCTTTAATCTGGTGGAATCACAACAACTTATGAAAAACTATGCAAAACATGTTACCTTTATATGATATATGAATTGTGAAACTACAAAATAGGCTACGAATAGGAACTATACCAGCAACAACAAATCAGGCATATAGTAATAAAAATGATTGTGACGTGATGTTATTTGAAGTCAGATTTAGTTAAGGTTAGCAACACTAAGATCTCCACTAGGCTTGCCCGTAGAAGCAAGCCCTCCGCTATATTATAACATTGCTTGACTGTTGAACTCATCACCATGTTGGGTTCACTGAAAATGTTAAGTTGTCTAATATTTTGCTGATGTTTTAACACTATCATGACCAAATACTGTGAGGAGATATGTCAAAAGGAATGAAGCCCTAATCAGCAACTTCTAAATGTTTCTCTCAAACTAAAGCAAGACTTTTCTGGCTTTCTCTGCTCTATTCATATTTCATTTTTCTATTTACTTTAGACGAAGAGAGGATTCCAACATGCCTGTGATAGGTGCTGGTGGGCTATGGATCTACATAAATGGTTTTACACCTCTACAGAAGTTAAGCAGTAGTTCTGATTCCTTCTAATTCAACGGCATATCAGTGTCACAATAATGCCTCACTATTATCAAGTCAAGCCAAACATAAATATGGCACGTATACTTTTCAAGTTAAAACCATAACTGCGAATTTGTAGTAATCTATATTCTATAAGCATTTCACCCTTCTCAAACCTTTGCAAACAAAATTCTAACTATTTATAAATCTGGCATCATCCAACAGTCTTACAAACATAAACACACAACGAATACGGCCTGACATACTCTTATTGACCAAATACAAAGGATTCAGAGGAAGACGACGAATAACCAGAAAATATGAATCAATCTTTCTATCACTAGATATTAGATACCATCAAGAAGGCAAACAACCAACCAAATCACTAAATATACATATCGATTCCAACAATTAGACCAAAATAATAAAATTCAAAGGCATTCACCAAATCAACTAATTCTCTTTACGCAAAAACACCCAATCCAAAACTAATAAACTGCATATAAACACACACATACACACTTCACAAACAAATGCAGACACATTACCTTCCAAGCTTCATTCTTCTTCTCGAAAACCCAAACATTTTAAGGAATCCCAAAACGTCAAAGGCAAAACACTGATATTCCGACCTTCACAAAAGAAACCAAAACAAACCACATTATTGCAGGAACTTCTAAACGACTATACGTAACATACATTCCCGAAACCAGCTAATGTATACGTACAACAAAGTCTATCTACAGATGAGTACAAATATACACACACCTCAGAAAATGAGAAGACTGTCCTGAGCAGAGCTAGGGCTTAAACAGAGTGAAAAATGTCCCAAAGCTCGATTTTTGGCCTTCTCTATTCTATTGACTCAGTTCACATGTACATCTACGGTGTGGTATTGTGACCGTATTGATACGGATACTGTAAGTATCAGCAATCGTATCTGAGATTTGCAGTAAATACTTGTGAATGAAAGACAGACAGCGGAGGTGCGTATGTTAGCGTGCTGTCTGTTTGTGTGACGTGTTTCACATGAGGTTTACATAAGGTGACCAGTGATCAGTGATGGGGGTAAAAGATAAAATGCGCGGGGATGTGGACAGCTGGGGCTTGATCACGTGCGGTTTCCTTCCGTACAGTTGGATACATTTCTCATGTTTTAACTTATTTCTTTATTTGCCAAAAAAAGGCCTTTTTCTTTATAAGTTTTATAAGTTGGGAAATAGAATAATTTAATGATCCAAAATATCTCCATACACAATGGAAAGTTTAATTGATGTTAAAGTATTTAAATAATTTTTAAGTTGATACACATAATTTAGTTGATTTGTTTGTAAATATTTTCAGTAGATTTGAAAATCGAACTAGGATCCAAAATATATGAGATTGTCGAAAAACTCATTTCAACAAATTGGTGAGTTAATAAATAAATTATTGTAATTGAATGAATTATGAACATTCAAGGACAACGGAGTATGTTTTATGCATATCATAAAAAATTATTTAAACTCGATTAAATTTGATAAAGTGAATCTTAAGCTAATTTAGAAAAAGGGCATTATTTTTATTTTTTAACTACTAAATTCTTATTTCTTGAATAACTAATTACAAGCTGAACTACCTACATTACAGTGCAATAAACTTTATTCTAAAAATATATGTATTTTCAAGAGCCAGATTATAAATATCTCAATAACGTATTCATTGTGTGAATATATTAACATGGCAAGGCAATACAGTAAAATTGGAAAGAATTCGAGGGAAGAAACCGGAGAGAGATATATGACCGTTGCCTCAGAACATGTCTGGTGTGAGAGAGTGGAGGTACAGAGAGAGAGCATTTATTGCGAGGGAAATTTGATGGGCCAGAACGGGGTCCATTTAACTTCTTGGAAATTGTGATTGGGCTGATTCCACTATACTTATTTTTATTTAATTTTGGCTGTATATCTCACACACACGTCAACATCAAACCATAAGATAAATCCAAAATTTGGCCATTGGGCTGGACCCTTGTGACAACGACTGCACAAGTTTTTGACTTTATAAATTTAAATATATATGAATCGGGCTAGGAAGACTAAGTTTTCTTGGGCTCGAAGCCTAGTTTACCATTAGCGGCCCACTTGAGCTGTTGCTGTATATTTTTTTGAGGGTACTGTTTCTGTATATTTGGTAGAGAGAGTCATATACCAATAAAATAAGCCCGTTAAGTATATATTCAATTAACCTGGGAATTGATTGGGGCCGCTAGCTCGTATAACGTATGAAGCCCACCAAAACGTTTAGGTTGTATTTGAATTGAAGAATTTAGATTTGACGAGAAAATTTGGGAGATGAATTTTAGATGACTCCATCAAGATGGATTTGAAATACAAGATGGATTTGAAATTTACCACAATTATTCGAGAAATCTGTATTTTTTTAGTTGACTTGAAGTTACCTCTACTGACTTGTGTGTTTCACAAACAGAGATGGGGATTTTTTTTTTTTTTTTTGAAGAAAAACAGTGAGAACAGATCACAGAGAGAGGTAGTGTGAGAGAGGGCTGGGAGTTTTTGGTTTCAATGGGATTTAATCCCCTATTTTTCAGAAATTACAAATCCACCCCAAACTATTTACCTTTATTTTGGAGCCAGCCCATTATTACCAAAACTTAATCCTCAATTCATTTATTCACTTTCTTTCCTTCATTTATTTATGCCCAAAATTCCTAAGCCATATATTAAGTTAATTTATTTTATTTATTTGTAGGAAACTTTTCTTACAAGGTATAGATTTCAAGCAAACAACAATTTGATTTTCTTCATTTTTTCATTTAAGGTGGGGTTAATTTATTTTATTTATTTGTAGGAAACTTTTGTTTAATCTAAATATTGTGTTTAAGTGTTATGTGCATGTTCATGTTAAATATGATATAAGACTATTGTACTTAATTATATATGAGACTGTAAGACTATTGTCCGTGAATCGTACACAAGACTACTGAGACTATTATACTTAAGTGTACATGAGACTATGATCTATATTTCCATGAATGTTTATGCAATAATTATTGTACATGCATATTTAATTTAGACAATTAATTCCCATTTGAGTTGACAATAACTTACCCCAAAATTTTAACATTTCGGGTTGAGGAGTTCGTCGTGGCGCGTGACACGTGAATTGATTATGGATGATTTGTTTTATTGTTAAAGTTCGTTAGTATAGAAATTTCTGGAACAATGTTGGTTACATTTAATTTTTCGTATTTTAAAAGTACAATGATTTAGTTTATTTCGTTGTTTATGGAGGATGGAAACTTTTATTTTAAGTTAGTTAATTCTTTTGGAAAAATCGATGAATCGCTTCCGTTAAATTTTTAGTTATTATTATGAACTTGTTGTTTCGTGGTTACTAGTTTGCATAGTTACACTTTCTAAAATGTACATATTCTATAGTGCATGTGAAGTGAATCAAGAAAACAACACAGACAATACAAATTATCTAAACTTCATATAATTTATAGCTCAAAAACATAAGGCGCAACTTCACTTAAAAAAGGTTGAAGTACACATTATTTAGTAATTATTAGTATATATTGTTAGGAAAATTTGGAGCACATAGGCTCACTATCTCTCCCTATACCTCTAGTAACTAATATCCGACTCTTACTATGATCTCATGCAATAAAATTGCAATATAACTCATATTAGACACATGATGTTGTTATAATGATATTAGACCCATAAGGCACCAGCTCTTTTGAGCATGGGCTTTAAGGACCTCTTGAGATGGAGGCTCATGATCTCATTGGCTCCGCCCACAAACTCACCACCAATAAACACCGCCGGTATGGTAGGGTTGCGGCCGAACCTCGAGAGAAGCGATTTGCTCGATTTCTCGACGCATTGGGATTTCATCGAGCTCAGAACTGTTGGGTTGACACCAAAATCATAAAAGAGTGACTTAATCGTGTGGCTCATGCAGCATGAGGTCTCGCTAAAGATTACCACAGGTTTTTCGGACACCATTTTGTTCACTCTCTCCATTGATGCAATAAAAGTACTTGATGTTAAAAAAAAAAGGGTTGATAAGAGCTTTAAGAATGTGTATGCTTTGGTAATAGGAATAAATTGGTGTTGGTATGAGGAGAATGGGGGATGCAAGCATTTATATAGGAAAAATTCATGGAGGGAAAGGGTAGTATTGGAATTTTTTTTCTTCTTTTTTTAACCCTTAAAGAAAAGGTAGAGACAACATTGGATTGGAGGGATTAAGAAAGTATACATTAGATATATTTTGATTGTTTTGTAATATATTTTTTATTTTATTATTTTTATCGTTAGTATATATGAAAGTGATTGATGTGGTCTACTGCACCCAAAAAAAGTGGCACACAATGACGAATCTCAGCATACGGAGAAATTAAGACGTGTCCTTTGTACGGTAACCTTATGATGATTTCATGATAATTTTAAGGATTAGAATATATTAAAGTGGAGATTTTATCACGTGGTGATGCCTTTGAGAATATTTTGTGATTTTTCTTGATTAGTCAATCTTATACGATCTTATAAACTATGATCGATCTACTTTGTTCTTAAATGTGATTTGATGTTGTAATCTGAATATTAGTAAAGACATGCGCCTTTTACATGGCTTAGGGATTTATTTATTTCATTTTGTCGTCTTTCAATATCTTGCATGTTAAATCATTTGTAAACCCTATATATGATCTGTTTCTAAAACTCTCCGTCCAACTCCGATTAATTCTCGTATCGGTGCTAGGTTTCATTTGCGAGGCTTAAGTTTTTCTTTCAGTTAAACTCCGGCTAACCCGCCTAAGTCCTGTCTAACCCCGCCAAAGCTCCGCTTAAGCGCTAGACGCCCCGACCTACCGCTCGACTAGCGTCTAACGCTTTTTACAACTTTATCTGTGAGTACCCTATAATCTAGTTCATTTGATGTGTATACTAGCTAGTTTACCACCAACCAAAAATTATGTGATCACTTTAATTGGAAACTTGCGTTACAAGGAAAATACCTACTGCAAAACATGTATGTATTTTTACTTGAAACCCATGTAGGTAAATATTAAAAAAAATGGAAAATATAGGTAAGATTGTTGTAGATAAAATTATTGTATATGAATATTTATCAAAAAAATCTAAAACTTTTTGGTCAGTAAATTTAAAAATTAATAATAATTTATCGCTAATTAGTCGATATAGTTTGAAAAAAATAAACAATATTTTTGCCTTTTCGGTAATCAGTAGGTCTGTAAAACATAATAACAAAATCATCATTGTCACTAAATTTGAATATTTTTTGGTAGTACTGTTAACTGTTGGTTGATTTGTTATAGTCGAGTATAATCTTATATAATTTATTTTATTTTATTTTTTGCCATTTTAATTTTTGGTCGGTAGTCGGTACTATTGTAATTAATTAGGGAATTTTATTTATTTATTTTCTTTTTATGAAAAAAATATTTTGGAAGGATTATAGAATATATATAGATCAAGTGGCCCAATTAACTTTTTGGTGTAACTTTCGTGGAGGCATCTGGTGAGATGTAGAAGGATCACTGGAGTTGGATTTATCCAATTGGGACCTCTTCCTTTTCTTGAAAACAAGATTCGATTTGAGTAAAAGCAGAGACAATATACGTCAATATGGATAGAATTTTGTTATTGGATAATAAAAATATAAAAAAGGTTAATTAATTAATGCTATTCTATTTATGTGCAATCTAATTACAAGTGGCCTTGCTGCCAATACTTGTATGATTTTCTCAATAACGAGCCTACATGCATCTATTACTGATGATCCCATTCATCCCAATATTACTTAGCCAGTTGTTTGATTTGATAAGGAGTTTTAAATAAGATCTTGAAAATGTGAAAAAATGTAATATATGAAACTGTAATAAAAAGTAGTAGCTGACGTTAATGGTGCAACATGATTACTTTAGATTAGCATTTAAGGAAAATTAATTTCTATTTTAGAAATAATTATTTCAAGACAAAAGAAAAAAATAAAACAGAGAGTGAGGTAGTCAATAATATTAATTTGGAGGTGGTCTTTAATGAGTTTAATTTATTCATGAGACTAATCGTACAAAATACAAAAAAACGAGTTTTTCTATAAGTTTGGATTTGGATTGAAATTTATGCACATACAGGAAATCGTACAAAATACAAAAAACGAGTTTTTCTATAAGTTTAGATTTGGATTGAAATTCCTACATGCACATTGAGGATTTGTATCCATGAGATGATTTCACACAAATTTTTGTTAAAATTTTGAGATAAAAACAGTGATGATGAGGTCCCCGCGCGCAACCACATCCTCTTTATTTGTTCTTTATATTATGTTATGTGACCTCATTGGGTTTTGGCATTTTCCTACACGAATTTGATTTCCCATTATTAACTCATGGAAGGAATTTCCTTATCGGGTCAAGTCTTTATACTTAAAGAGTCCCTCAGTCTCAAAATTGCCTCTTAATGGTAGAACTCAATCATCCGAGGACCAAGATTACTTTACATAGTGAGAATTTAATTATTAATTTATGATTAGTTATACTCTAATTACGATACAATTATTATTATTTTTTAAAATAAGTCATGAGAGAGGGAGAGCTAGGTGAGAATTAATCCAAGTGAACCTATGCATGCATGCCCAAGTTTAATTTTACAAACGCCTTACTATTAGACTAACAAGCGATTCCCTGATGCACATGTATTTTGTTTCATAAGAAGTAACATATTCGTTCATCATCCACACACTCTATGTATTGTCAGTATAATATCTCAAGGACCACATGATCAAATGAATTTGCAGTGTCAGTGTGTACATGTAATTTGTTTTATAAGAAAATATCATACATGGTACAACTAAAAACCTCTATTGCCAACACCGCTGAGTTCTACTACCTACTTTGTCGAACTACTGACAAAAAGGAGTCGAGAGTTGCTCCCGTCTTTCTCTCTCCGACGCTCAAATCAAAGAATGTTTCAAGAAGAGGATGCAAAAGAGCAAAGATAATGATAGTATGTAAAAGTATCTAAAAATAAATTATACTTGGCAGAGGGGTATTTATAGAAGAGCTAATTAAGTTTTCCATAATTTAAAGGGAACCGTTACGGGGAATCTAAAGCCCTTTGGAATGTGTCAGAATTTGTTACCAAAATTTATCCGATTAACATATCCGATCCACGCCAACGACAAAACCGAGCTCTTAAGCCTTCCAAAGATACCGAACTATGTGAGAAACATTCTAGAAATTAAGTTGTAGAAACCTTTACCGAGCTCTTAAATCTCTTCAAGGGCTAACCTATAAATAAGCTATCCGAGCTTAATCAAGGAATATCTAATATAAGTTCGGCCCATTCTATGCCCAAATCAATATTCATTTATCATCCACACATGTGTATACTTTATGTATTATTAGTATAATATCTCAATTAAGGTGCCTCCAAGGGCATAGCCGAGTTGGTACTAGGGTGGTAGAATTAATGCCACAAGGAGCAAGCCAAGTAAGTTCGAATCCCATGGGGTTCATTCCCTATGGATTTAGTTCCTCCCACCTAAGAGGCCGCTTAGTACCATGCATGATTTATCGAAAAATTGCCGTCTTCGTGGAAAGATTTTAGAACCGCCTCAAGCACAAACGTAAGGAAATGGGGCTTGAGGATTTGATAGTTCGACTTTGGATTGAGGAAGACAACCGAGATTCCGAATGGAAATCGGCGAATGTGGGGGTATGATCATACTTTGTGGAACACTAGTGGAGTTTCTGTTGCATTTTTAAATATAATGAGAAGGTGTTGCCAAAAGTGTTGTAAACACCGAAAACCCATTTGTATAAGGTGTTGTCGAAAGTGTTGTAAAGCGGACATAATCGTAACAAAGTTGAATCAAGTCCTACTAAAGATGTGATAACATCAAAGGTTTCACAAAAGAAAATGGAGTTGTTGAACTAAGGTCCAAATCGGTAACGAGATTCTAACCGGATTGTCGGGACAATGTTCTAACAAAATAAAATAAAGTGGCCAAGAGCTATGAAATCTTGTGTGACTTTGTGTTAAACAAAGATATAGAAGTTGAAAGGGAGCTTGACTTTTAAGCAACCCACATAAAGGAGATTACCTTGAAATGTGTGGGTGCTTCGGAAAAAGTTGAAGCACCAAGGAAATAAATTTAGCATTTATGATATAAGTGATGGTACGATCATTAAAATCATGAAATGTTGTATTTATTAAAAGTGTCCTTTCGAGTAAAGGAAAGAGGTAAGTCTAAACATTTTTGTCTTAGACACAATACCATTAGACAGTTGATTTGAATGGGGTAATTTCGGTTGACTACGTAAAGTCAAAGGAAAACCTTGCGGATCCGCTTACAAAAGGCATAAATCGAGATCAGTTGTATAAACTGTTAAGGGGAATGGGTTTAAAATCCACAACTTAAAGAATGTTCATAAGCGGTAACCCAACCTGTGAATTGGAGATCCCAAGACCTTGGTTCAATGGGACAACTAAGTTATGAATGTTCAATTTGAACACTTGGAAAATGTGTTAGCTCATTCTCGATACATCCAAGTGTATTTAAACTTTCTTGAATGTGGTGAGGTTAAGTTTAAGACTTTTAATGATTCCTATACCGAAAGGTGGAGTATTGCAGATACTCTTCAATAGGAGATCACCTATATAAGTGAGAAGTAATGGCCGCTTCAAATGAAACACTTATGAATCTAAGATATGGTCCAGTAGAAATGGACACAACGTGAGAACAAAAGTGTTAGAGTTGTTATTGTGTAAGTATTGTTGTCTTGGTTTACACAAACGGTACGAGTAGTTCAAGACATCGCGTCACCAAGCGGCCTAGTAAATCCGATAGTATTTTACTAAGGAAGGTTCAAAGCCACAAGCTACCTATCCTCGATGCAATAACGATTCGCCGAGACTTTCAAGTTTAATCGCATTCACGCATGCATTAATTTCATTCATGTGGGGGATTGTTGGAATTGGTCTTTGAGAAATTGGGTGTTGACCCGATTTTGACCAATTAATTAAGTGGTTTCCATTTGTGAAAAATGGAATTAAATTATTTGTAAAAATTCTACTAAGAGAGTAGATGAGAATAGCATTTGGAATTTCTCAAAACCGATTAGGGTGAATGAGAAATTAATGCTAGAAAGTTAGCCACTTAACACAAATAAATGGTATGGAAAATGGAAAATGTGGGGGAGGAGAGATGCTCCATCCCACATAGGAAAATGATGAAAAGTTTGCACACTTTATTTATCCCAAGTTGGACAAATGGGTTTGGGCCCTTGGGCACCCAAGTTTTTAAAGGGGAGAGGACCTACATGCTTGTGGGTTTGGTTAAGCACACACGTGGCCGCCGCCGCCCGCTCGGGTCCGGTCGTGGGTCGAGGGCGCGGGCTTGGGCTTCAAGGCCCTTATTCTTTTTGGACCAAAGAACCTTTAAAATTAAATGTTTAATTAATTTTTGTAATTAATTAAATAGATTTAATTAATTTTCGTAATTAATTAAATAAGTTCAAACCGGGGAGAAGGTTCGACTCGACGGGCGAGCGGCGCACGACCGTGCGTGCAGTGGTCGTGCGCCATGCGAGAGTTGGAGCGCCGCAAGACGGCGCGGCACGGCCGTGCGTCTGGGTCGTGCGCCATGCTGAGAGTTGGAGCACCGCGACGGCCCGTGCGCCTGGTCGTGCTCCCCGCGCAGTGCGTCTGTCCGTCAAAGGCAAATGTGCCTTTTCGAGCCTACTGACGCGATTTTAAAACGGGCACTTCATTGCCTATAATATTGAAGTCCTGCAGATGATTTGACATACGAAAAACTCGATAATAACTTGAGTCATTTGCATCATACGAGCATATTGATTTTCCCTTTCGTTCAAAAGCTTGAAAGTCAAGAACAACTTGTTGTTCGTTGTTGTTCCGATTTCTTTGTCTTTAACCGAGAATCGTAAAGTCGTTGTATCTTAGAGGCGAGCGGGAACCGTAAGCACTAGTATACGGGCGTTTTCGTCTTGCGGAGACAGATCCAATCGGCCTCGACTTAAACTATACACAATCCCGGCCCATTTTCTTCAAAAACAAAACCTTACACGAGAAAATTTTACCCAACATGATTTACCTCCATTCCCTGGATAGGCTTTGGGGGGGGGGCGGTGGAGGGGCATCCAGGGTGAGTGAATTTACTTTTTCGCCACAAGTATTATGTCTCAAGGCAGAGCTTATGATCATATCATGAAGTTATGATCTATACAATAATGTTGGATTAATCAAGTATGAGATTAATGTGTTTTTTAACAAACTTGTTATGAGACTTATATGTATATTAGCTTTAATTTCTTGTGGAGGCATCTAAGATGAAGGAAGTGCCTTTAACTTTCTAGGCTTTTCGTCACCAATATTTGGAATCTAGTTCATTCATGCATGTTGCAATTCAATCAAAAAGTACTATGTGGGACTTTTAAATGTTTAACCATTTGGTGTGTGTATGTACGAAATTCCAATTCAAAAATATACATACGTTATAATATTCTAATCGTCAGTTATACAAGGACGTAGAAATCTGATTATTCCTTTTTTAACTCATTAAAGGAATGTGGAGCAAGTGTCCATATATAACTGGCCCTAAAACATTCCAAAGGACGGTTTTATTGTAAGTGTTCCTTCACCATAGTATTGCTGCCTCTAGTACTTATCAACATGACAAAAAAAAAAAAGTTTACAAAATACACGCAGTAACACGTGGAAGTGCGTGTGTGGATAGAAGCAGATTCGGATTCATTTGAGATTAAAACATGAGAAAATGTGGTGGATGACATGAGTTGTACTACATAGTAATGTCAACTTTTATTAGTACTTAGAAAAAATGCGCGAGTGCGGTTCTCAGCATCCCATGTACGCATACATGATCAAGACCATTGTGAGAATCTGCAAATTAACTTGTATGTTATTCCGGTCGGGTAAACCCGGATCCGCCCATATCCGCTCGGGCGTAGCGGCCATTTTGCTACCCTATTTTTAGCCCAAATTTTTTCCCCTCATTTTCCCCTAAACCTCAATTATTTTTTCTCTTTAAAAAACACATATAAATTTTTTTTTTTAATTTTTTTCCACTGAAAAAACGGGACAAAAAAAAAATTTGGGGTGTCTTGGGGCCCCCAGCCCCCTATCTACGCCTCTGTATCCGCTTTATTTGGATCTTGGTTTGCTAATGTAAACTAACGAGTATTAGCTACACGGTTGTAGCCAGTCAGCTTAGCTATCATTAGCCCAAAACCTTTTTGCCTCTAGTCTAACTATTTTTTTCTCTCAAACAAACATATAGTTTCTTTTTTGGTTTTTTTCTCACAGAAAAAATGAAATAAATAAAATTGGCTTGCGCTGGGGGAAGCCCCTAGATCCACCAGAGCCGTCCCTAAGGTGGTCGGCGCCGCCGCCGCACGTAACCCCCTCCAGCAAGAAGGGCCCCCACCCCAGGATTTTTTTAAATATAATGTATTAAAATATGATTAAATGTACAACAAAGGCTACTAGTAACAATAAAAAAGCTGGACAGCCCAGCGGTATTAGTGCTTATCCGCCTTTTCTCTTCTTATTTGAGATTAGGTCTTTGAGCCCCACTGAAGCAAAAAATCTTTCTTTATTTTTTTCCTTTCTCAAATATCATAGCAGCCCCATTTTTGGTCCAAATTAAAGCAGACTCAGAATTTCGTT
The DNA here is from genome assembly GCA_016081115.2 of Rehmannia glutinosa. Taxonomy (NCBI): domain Eukaryota; kingdom Viridiplantae; phylum Streptophyta; class Magnoliopsida; order Lamiales; family Orobanchaceae; genus Rehmannia; species Rehmannia glutinosa. Next base: position 36,779 of record JABTTQ020003457.1, read on the forward strand.
TCAAATTAAATCAGTTATAAAAAAAAAGGGGCCCAACAACTAATTATAGCAACTCAAATCAAAATCATGGAAGCCTATAATAACCTATAAAATCATGTAATGATATTAAAGTATTTCTTTTATAGTACTATTTTTATTGAATTTTAAAACATTGAAATCGAAATATAATGTTTCATTATTTTATCTTTCGATCAATGAAATTATTTTATTATAACAATGATTAATTTGCTATTTTATTTTTATTTTTATGGGTACAAAGGGCCCCAATTTGTTTTTCTTTGGACCCTTTAAAACACGAGAACGGTCTTGGATCCACCCATGATCAACGGTTTGCTAGGGTTGATCATGGTGAGGTTTTCCGAATTTTTTTAAATTCAAATCGAATTGCCTTATATGACCTTCCTAAAAATAATTTCAAATTTTGGTTATATTAAGTAGAATACATGTACGGTTTTAGGCAAAGACGAATGCTATTGCGGGAGGATTTAATAAACAAAATTATAAGATTGATAAAATAATTTATCTCTTTTGAAATATACATTAAGAAAAATGGTAAAAATGTCAACGTTGAAGATTTGATTTGTTTTTAAACAAGATTGTTTTGCAAGTAGAATGCATTTTGCATTATATTTTAATCCAACTATATTCAAACATAATGTTTTTTATTATTATTTATGTTACTTTGAATGCAAAAACAATGTGTATTTGTAACATTAAGGAAAAATTAAAATGCATTTTATTTGGAATATAAAATGTGAATCCAAAATTTGTTATTCAAACAGTCAGTTTTTAATATATTGAAGAGGGAAGAAAGCCTTATATTTTAATAAGGGCGGTGTGGTTATTAATTCAATATTTTAGATCGCGATTATAATCGAAAAATCCTTATAAATGGTTTGAAAAATAATAATCACCCCTATCGATTTGTCGGGGTTTGGGATTTTGTATTTTAATTTCACGCCTTCGACCTATTTAGTTTTGTTTAAATTTTAAAATTTTTAAAATTTAAATATTAATTAAGTTGAGAGGTGTGACGCGTAGTTGATCAAAAAACTAAAATACTAAAAATTCAGAATCGAACACTAGTCAACACCCTTGCCAAGAGAGCTACCACATGAGTTACAAGGCTCGTGGTCATTTTAAAATTTATAAATGTTTCATGATACTTTATTTACAAAAGTAATATTTTTTCATAGTTTTAATTGTATTTTTAAGATTATATATAATTTTTAAAATTTTAAACTTATAACATTAGCTTGTCTAATGTGTTGACAGGGCGAAACCACTCTTATCCAAAGGGGGCCTTGCCTCCCCAAGGCCAAAACACATTTTTAGTACCTTGTAATATTAATACTAATTGTACTCATCTCAAATCCGATTACGAAATTAGACCTATTACCGTAATTGTTCCCTAAATTGGGAAAAAAATTACCCATACCGGTCCAAACAGTGAAGTTACCCATGTCTACCTATCCCATGCAATCATTGGCGAGGCCACATGGGGGCATTGGCCCCCGAAAATTAAAAAATATTTGTGGTATTTTGGTACTTTACTTTTTAATCTAAAAATAAATACGAGAAAATAAGGAAAAAAAGAAGAAAAGTCTTCAATTCCGATTCTTTTAGGTAACACCCAAAAAATGTTACCTAATGGCCATAAAATGTTACTATAGAAAATAGGTAGCACTTTTATGGTGTTGCACTTGTCCGTGCTACCTATAGCCTAAGGTATCACTTTTATTAACTTTTAGTGACACTTTTTATAAGTGTTACATTAAGTTCTCTATTGGTAACACTTTGAAGCAATATTTCTATAGTGTTACATATGAATCTTATGTAACACTTTTTGTAACACTTTTATATTTGTAACACTTTAAAAAAATACTTCTAAAGTGTTACATATAAATCTTATGTAACACTTTTTGTAGTCTTCGTAGAAATACTATTTTTGACACCAAGTAAATTGAACCCATGACTGTTATGTGTGGAAATGACAGGTTTGCCACTAAACTAAGTTGATTCTTATTACAATTTTTGCTACACATACACACACACACACACACACACATATATATATATTAAAATTGTATAAAAATTATATTATATTTATATATATATATATATATATTTTATATAATAAGGATTGTATTATATAATATATGTATTAAATTATATTAGACATTGTATATATCAAATTTTATATTCTATAATATATAGTTTGAAGAACATATTATGTAATATATTAAAGGACACAAAAAATTAAAAATATCAAAAATATATAAAATGAATTTATTCACCGATCAATATTCAATCGATAAAAATAAAAATATATAAAAATATAAAATTAATTTACCGAAGCGAGATAAAAAATATTTTAACAAGTAAAAAATTAAATAATAAAAAAATAATTTACCGATGGAAAAAATTGTAAGTAATTACCGATAACATCAATTTTCATTGGTACATTATTTTTTAAAAAAAGTAAAAAAAAAAGATTAACGATGAAATTGGTCTCCATTAGTAAAAATTAAAAAATAAATAAGTAATAATAATAAAATACATACATGTGTAATAAGATATAAGACGACATAAATCTTCTGGATTAGGGTCAAACCTAATATGGGAATTCACAAATCGTTATAATGCAATCTTGGGGGTTTAACTAGAAAGAGATTTCAGTTAATCAACTTGAGATTAGGAGTTTTTCACCTTGAGAATGGGTTTAACTTAAACCGGGAATTTCTACGGTCCACAAAATATGAGATTTTATTAAAATATGATGGTTTTTGCTTAAAAGATTATGATTGTATTTTTAACTTGTTAAATCACAAAAACATTCTAGATGGATTTACATTCAAACACATTTCTATCTCTTGATCTTTTATTTTACAAATCTTCCTTCATTTTTACAAATAATAATTTATTAGATTCTTTATTTTCCTTATTTATTAAACAAAAACTCTTAGATTAGATAACAAAAAGACGGTAATTACTAGTACTTACAATCCTCGTGGGAATGACACTCGGTGACTCAATAAACTATTCTATAAAACGATATGTACATTTGCCTAAGATTTTAAAGATAGCTTTTGAGCCATCAATAGACCAGTTTAGACTATTTTACATACTACAAAAAGTTTGGTGATAATAATTTTATTACTTTGTTGTTGTTTGTGGATGATATGTTGGTGGCAAAACCTAACAAATATCGAATCCATGAAACGAAAGCACAATTAGCTAGAGAGTTTGGTATGAAGGACTTGGGACCATCAAGATTCTAGGGATGTAGATTTACCGAGAGATAAATAATAGGAAGATTTTTAGCTTTCTCGGAAGAACTACTTCTAGAAAATCTTGTGACACTTCAACATACAAGATTGTAAGTCGGTTTCTACATTTCTTCTAATTAATTTCAAGTTATTCTCAAGTATGAGTCCTAGCAATGAAACATGGATGAAGGATATTGAAAGAATTTAAGCACAAATATTTACCAAAAGTTTTGCGGAGTAAAGATGTGATTGAGAGATGTGGTCACATTCACAATCATATGCGCGGAATTTTGAAAACAATAAAGAGACACACGAAGTAAAATTGTCTACAAGCTAACAAGCTTGTAGGCGTGCCAATATGGCAAAACTTTCCACTAGTAAAATCTGTTTGATTCCGTCTACAAAAATATTCAAATCCAACTAGTAGAAATTCAACGAAAAACTCCTATCTAGAGTATATCTAATCTATGTAATTCAACTCATCCAACAATAGACATGTATGGACTTCGTTAATCACAATACAAAAACAATGGATGAAAAGCTAACAAACACAAGCTGCAGAGCTGAATGTGATCTCAGATGTAGTCACATTCGAGATCGCATCCGGGGTAGTTCGGACTCCTTGTGCTTGAATGACTCTAACTCTCTCAATACTCTTGTATCTCGGTGTATTTCTTGTGTATTTATTATGGACGCCCTCTTCCCTTTATATAGCCATCCAAACCCTTCAAGAGACCTTATACACAAGGAAAGAAGATATATACAAATATATGACAAGTATATCACTTATGTTAGGAAACAAGATAAATATCAAAGAGTCCTAATATATCTATACCATATCAATATGAAATCTTTCCTAATCTATATCCAACTCAATCTTACCATAAGTCTAGAAAGGCAAAACAAATCAAAATCCAATCTTTTATTTTAGGAAATTACTTGGCGAAAATTAACGCCCTAACAATCTCCCCCTTTTTGCCTCTCTGGACAAAACACTTATCAAGCACAAAACAAACAAACTCCCCTCAAAATAGCAACTCCCCTAAATATCATCTTTGAGTAAAAATATGAAAAGATGCGATCACATTTGAGTCACATTCATAATCGCAACAAAAATCCAAAGAAACTCAATCAAATATCAAATATCCGTAAAACTCCTCCTAAATCGAAAGCATCACGATCAACCTTTTTCTCCCCCTTTTTGTCAAGAAAACATAGGTAACAATCATGTATGCTCCCCTCACTTGGACACGTAAAAGTTCATTTCATATTCAAAAATTTGAGGGGAATAAAAGATCATAAGACTCGAGAATTTTGGAAGATAAACATCAAAAAGATGATACAAAAATCAAGATTTTCCATAAAATAGGATTCCCAAAAGTCAAGATTTTCCGTAAAGTAGAATCCTACAAAACAATGATACTCTTAACCAAAGATATAGATAATTAGGAGCAAAATCTATTCAAATCTTCCAAGTCCTTCAAACCGTGTATAACCCACCAATTATTATCCATCAAAATTTTCAAGATTTTGGGAAAAAGAAAAATATTACTCTCGGATTATATATGGAAACCAAATCTTCTCAAAGTATCCAACATCACCAGGACATGCAAAACCTAATATGCCTAATGCAACAAAAAAAATCGCACACAAGAGGAGAGGCGTCTTTGCACCAATGGATATAGGTTCAAATGTCGTCACATTTTGAGTCACACCTATACTAAGCGATTCAATGAATCGCAATCCGAAATTCCAGTTTTTCAAAATTTTCGAGTTTTCTTCAATTTTTCCAAGTCTCATGAGGAGTTAACCAAAAGGGAGCTTTCACTCAAATGCCATAGGTAGCTCTTTTTCACATGATCATGCTTTTTAAACAAAGAATAAGCTTGAAGAAATTAGTCACAAGGAATAGCTTCACACAATGAGTTGGTAGTTTTTTCCTATAAGGCCTCCAAACATGATCAAGACTTTATTCACAACTCATTCATCGGGAAAATATCATCATTTTTTTTTTAAATTGGAGAGATCAACTCACACCGGTTTTCAAGGAGACAATATATGTGACTAGTTCGAACCATCAATCCACTTTTTGAAGATATGCATGAAAGCTTACAATGCATGGATGTCTACAAAAAAATCAAAAAGAAATAGAGGAGAGAAGAAGAGATGCAAATTTGGATGTCACGGCGGATGTGATGTGCAATCTTTGTGACATCCGTGTAACATTTCGGAGAACACACAAACCGAGAGACTTTCTTAGATTGGAGAATCTCTCAAAATCCAAAGCCATGGTGAAGATGTCGCAAAGTTTGATTTTGAGAGCAATATACTCAATTCGAATTATATTTTTCTCAACTAAATCTCGAATAAAGTGATGTCTAATATCTATGTGTTTAGTACGAGTGTGTTGGACAGATTTTTCGAAATATCAATCGCACTCATATTATCACAATAAATGGTTAAAATATCACAATGAAAATCATTTTCTTTTCTATTGAATCGATCAAAATTTTCATTCAAAGCATTATTCCGATAATCATCTTTCAAAGCATCAAACACATTTTTAGGCTAAAAAAAGTGACACAACAAGAAGTTCTTACCATTGAACAAGTAGAAGACAAACACACTAGTCTTACCATATCTCGATAGTTTACCCTTTCTTTCCTTCTAGTTCTTATGCATTGGATACATCACCTATGATGACTTGAGAGATTGGATGATTCTTTTGAATTGGCTTGGGGTACCTCGTCTTTCATTGGTGATTAAATCATGTCCTTCCAAGTTTGTTTCAACTAGTTCAGATCGAATCGTAGTCGACTGCAGCAGACACGGATGTGGGCTCGGATGCCATCACATTTGGTTCTACATTTAAGACGATTTGTGGATGGGGCTTGATCACATTCTCGATTACATCGTGCTTACATTTTTCACCTGAAATTTGTCTCAACAAACTCGAGCATATCCACAACATTATCTTCTTCACTCTTTCCGCAATATCCGAGAGATCATCGAAAACAACATTTGATTCCATGATTGTCTTAGTACAAAGATTATAAACTCGATAGGCATGACTATTCGAAGTGTAGCCTAGAAAAAGACACTTGCCACTCTTGGAATCAAATTTACCAAGATTATCATGATCATTAAGAACGTAGCACACACACCCAAAAACATAAAAATATTTGAGGTTAGGTTTCTTTCCCATAAGAATTTCATAAGGGGTGATCAAACTTCCAGGCCTCAAATACACACGATTGGCAATATGACATGCAGTATTAAGAGATTCCGTCCAAAAACCTTTTGAAAGTCTTTTAGAACTCAACATGACACGAGATGTCTCATGCAATGTACGATTTTTTCTCTCTGCCACGCCATTATGTTGTGGAGTTTTAGGTACGAAAAATTCATGAAAAATCCTTTTTCTATCACAAAAAGACGAGAAAGAAGAGTTCGCAAATTCTTTACCATGGCCCGATCTAATTCTAACAACTGTTAGCATATACTGATTAACAACTCTTCTATGACAACTCCTAAATACTTCAAATGTTTGATTTCTCACGTAAAAAATAGATCCAAGTAAAATGTGAAAAATCATCAACAATCACAAAAAATATTTCCTTCCACAATACTTTCAACTTCAATGGACCCATAATGTCCATATGAAGCAATTAAGCAATTCAAAACACCGTGTGGTATTAAAATGTGGTAACATTTGGTATGACACTCTTCTTTGTTTATCCTTTTGACAACTTCCACACATATTAGCATTCTTCATGCAAAATTTGAAAAACCACGAACAACCTCAAATTTTACAAGATCCCTCATTTTCGTAAAACTTAGATGACCTAATTTTTGGTGCCATAAATCGATTCATCGTGTGTGCGGTGTGACACAATTTTTTATTAACAAACGATAAAGACTTATCGGATGATCTTAAACCAAGAAGAATACACGTATTAGATTCATTAAAAACCTCACAAGAATTTTTGTTGAATTTAACGTAGAGATTATCATCACACATTTGGCTAATACTAAAGAGATTAGCATTTAGACCATCCACATGCAATACATTCCGTAGCCTAGGTAGGCCATCAACATTCAAAGTCCCCTTTCCAACAATTTTTCCTTTACCTCCACCTCCATAAGTCACATTACCACCATCATGCTTCTCATAGTGGTCAAATACTCCAAAGTACTGTCATGTGTCGTGAACACCCATTATCAAAGTACCAAGATCCGCAATGTTAGATCTCAAAGAAGTATAGATAACATGACATTTAACATCGATTTCTTAACCTGGACAAATTTGGAAAATTTTGAAATGTGATTACGAGGATGTTGTAACATTTCGGATGACATCGACACACGAATTTCTATTCGCCAAATCGATTTCATTTTGTAACAAAATGGCCTAATGTGTCCAGGAGCATAACAATAGTGACAAATAAAGTGGCGCTTCCGTGGTTTAGATTTAAGGAAAAATTCCTTTTATTGTTGGAGGAATCGAGGATTCTCCTTGTTCTTTTGATTTAACAAAAACCGGAGTTTTATAACCAAGGCCGGCTTTATCATCACTACTCAATATCATCCACTTTAGCTTTCCCTGAATTAAACTTTTTCATGCTTTCAAGAGATTCTTCAAGTTTAGAATTTACCTTTTCGAACTCGATTCTTTCTTGGTAAGAGAGACTTCTAACCTGGTAATCACTTCCCTTTGATCATCATTCTCCTTCTTGAGTCGATCATTCTCCTTCTTCATCATTTCATTCACTTTAATCCTCTTGACCAATCCCAATATAGACTCGCGCACGTATCTTCCAAACTTTCACCATCGATTCATCATCCTGTTTCATTATCATCGAGGAGAAGTAGAATTGAAACAAAAATGGTTAGAGATAGATGAGAGATCCTGTTCATCGAGATGTGACTTGGATGTGATCGAGAGAAGGTGTGATCACGGCTCGGGCCACACCTCGGCAACACCGAAGGATTTATTTGGAGGGACTTTCGATTTTTCACCAAGGTAGTCGAACCTTGTTTTCTTCCCGATCATTCTTCTCACCGCCGATCGATTTATCACTCAAGGTCACAGTCAGGCTCATCCCCTTTTTCATAAGAGTGTTAGCACATTGGGCAGCATAATGACCATACCCAGTACAAGCCCTACACCTAATGGAGTCAAGAGTTTTTGTGTCAGACTTGTTTGATTTATCACCGTAAAAACGCTCTTAACTTTTATCAAAGGTGTGCTTTTGAGAAAACTTGCTTGACTCGAGACTTAAAAGGTTTGGTGAAATTTTGAGACTTTTTCGACTTTTGAGCTTAAGAATCTTATCAAACTTTTTCGAGTACATGGCCGTAGAATCATCTCCTAGATCAGATTTTTCAATCTCATTGGTAAGGTCAGCAAAATCATTGGTAACTTGGGGCTCGAGTTGAAAGGGAGACTCAATTTGAAAAGCAACTTTGTGACCCAAACTCTCCATCTGTTGAGCCATGTTCATCTCATAGGTTTGAAGAATGCCAGCAAGTCTTTCTAGACTTAAAGTGGCCACATCATGGGCTTCTTCTATGGATGAAACTTTGATATTATACCTAATAGGAAGAGATCTCAACATTTTGCTCACAAGATTCTCATTGGATATGGGTTCACCTAGGGCTTGAGCTTCATTGGCTATATCACACAATTTGGCATTGTAAGTAGTGATATTCTCATCCTCACGCATCCTCGGTTTTCAAATCTATTGGTGAGCAGCCTAAGTTTGGTCTTTCGCACACTCGCAGAACCCTCACAATGACTTTGCAGAGTATCCCATGCATCTTTGGCTATAGTAAAATTAGCAATGATTTTGAACATATTTTGATCCACAGTGCAAAGATTGCCATCAAGGCCTTAGAATTGTAATTGGACAAAATTAATTCATCATTAGTCCAATCAATTTCTCCTTTGTCCCTTGTAGTCACCATCAATATCAATCAGTTTTGGAGGTGACCACCTAGTAAGGATTGTGCGCCAGGCCCTTTCATCAATTGATTTGATGTAGGCCCGAACTTTGACTTTCCAAATAGAATAATTGGAGCCATCAAGAATGGGGGGACGAAAAGTGGGGTTATTTTGAGTATCCATGCTAACAAACACTCAGGATCAACACTTAGTGTCGTCAAGTGTAAGCTCTAGATGCCAATTGAAAGAATTTAAGCACGGATATTTACCAAAAGTTTTGCAGAGTAAAGATGTGATTGCAGATGTGGTCACATTCACAATCACATGCAGCGGAATTTTGAAAACAATAAAGAGACACACGAAGTAAAAATTGTCTACAAGCCAACAAGCTTGTAGACGTGCCAATATGGCAAAACTTTCCACTAGTAAAATCTGTTTGATTCCGTCTACAAAAATATTCAAATCCAACTAGTAGAAATTCAACGAAAAACTCCTATCTAGACTATATCTAATCTATGTAATTCAACTCATCCAACAATAGACATGTATGGACTTTGTTAATCACAATACAAAAACAATGGATGAAAAGCTAACAAACACAAGTGCAGAGTGAATGTGATCTCGGATGTAGTCACATTCGAGATCGCATCCGGGGGTAGTTCGGACTCCTTGTGCTTGAATGACTCTAACTCTCTCAATACTCTTGTATCTGGTGTATTTCTTGTGTATTCATTATGGACGTCCTCTTCCCTTTATATAGCCGTCCAAACCCTTCAAGAGACCTAATACACAAGGAAAGAAGATATATACAAATATATGACAAGTATATCACTTATGTTAGGAAACAAGATAAATATCAAAGAGTCCTAATATATCTATACCATATCAATATGAAATCTTTCCTAATCTATATCCAACTCAATCTTACCATAAGTCTAGAAAGGCAAAACAAATCAAAATCCAATCTTTTATTTTAGGAAATTACTTGGGCGAAAATTAACGCCCTAACATGATATGTCTCGTGTAACCGTATGCATCAAAGCATTGGGGAGTTTAATGTTCAATATGATATATATACAAGACCAGTCATTGCACAAGCGGTGAGAGTAGTTAGTCCATACATGACGACTTACGGTAGAGAACATTAGGATTCCGAGATACATTAGAGGAATCTTTGATGTTGCATTATATTATGAATGATCGGGATTTCTTGTCATGGTTTATATTGATTTAGATTTTCCAGGTGATCTTGATAAGAAAAAATCCACTACACGTTATATATTTACACTTGTTGGAGGAGATGTTATAAGTGGGTTACAAAGTCGCAATTGTTGTAGCTTTATCAACAGTAGAAGCATAATATATGGTAGCTAAACAAGCTTGCAATGAAGAAGTCTGAATTAAAAAACTATTGGAGGAGCTAGGGCACAAACAAACAATATTGTTATATTTTGTGAAAGTCAGACTGCCTTGCATATTTCAAGGAATCCAACCTTACATTCAAGGACAAAACACATGGGAATTCAATTTTTTTTTGTTCGAGAAGTAGTGGAAAATGAAAGTGTGGATATGCGAAAGATCTATATTAATGAAAATCTAGCAGATGGCATGACTAAACCAATCATTACTAGCGAGTTCGAATGATGTAGATCTTTGTGTGGCTTAGTAGATATGTAAACAATTTGTATGGCAAGTGTAAAAAAGAATGATGAAAGGATTACAAAAGTGACTTTAAGGGGGAATGACAAAATTAAAGCCATTTTTTGTGGACTTTGTCGGATTTGAAAAATTGATAGTCCACTTTTGAGGACTAGTAGGTGGATTTATTTCCACATGGGTGACCCAAACAAATTGATTGGAGCAACAAATCAATCCGTCAAAGAAAGTTTGCTAGAATTTTCCTATAAAAAGGCATCCCGGATAATGCAAAAAACCATCCAAGAAAATTATCAGATTCCTCACTTCTTAGTTTGATAAATTTTTCTCATTTAAAAGAGTGTTAGTTTTTTTTCTATTTCAACAGAGAGTTTAGTATTGTTCTCTAATTGTATTTAGAGAGAAGGTGTTGTAATCCCTATTTTATTAGCACAAAAACTTATATGAGACCTAAACTTATATGAGACCGTCTCACGGGTTTAGACCCGTGAGACGGATCCTCACATGTCCTCATCCTCCATATTTTCTAGTCCGGCCTAATTGCAAAAGATGCCCTGTAACTTTAGGTGAGTGGCGTTTTAGGACTATAATTATTAAGTTTGCAAAATATGCCCTGTAAGTTTATAAAGTGTTGCAAGATTGGTCCTATAAGTTTTTACTTAAGCAAATAATGTCCTATAAGTTTTGAATTATTGCAAAATTGGTCCAATGGGATAATTGAATATTTCCATAATACCAACTATACCCTTATTTATACATATTGCTAATTTGACTAAGTGTCTTGCGTAGAATGGTATCGAGCCCAGGTTTATTATGAACTTTTTGGTTATATTTATTATATTTATGTAATTAACAATTGGCGAGGAGAATTATTTCCGAGAATATGGATCCAGGACAATTGTCCGATATGTACCCCTTTACAGACATATCGTCAAATATTGACGATGTATGCACAAGAATACTTGACCAGGTTTCATATCGGGAATACCAACATGAAGAAAAGAACGGCGAGGAGCCGACGGGAAAACCTTAAGCAACGCAAAATGCGAGCAAAATATTATAGACGATTCGGATGCTTAACTAGACCTTATATGTTCACTTGATGAACCTTCAAGAAACGGTTCATGAAAATTCCCATCGAACAATGATTCGATGGAGTACCGAGTGGAGCGAGATACTTGGAGACAAATCTAAGTTCTCCGAAGATCTTAGAGAAGTCAGGAAAATGGTGCGAGAATTATGGCAACCGCCATATTCATCTACAAAGACAAGTTCATCGATCAAGAACAGATGGAGCGATGGTGAAATATCGAAGGAAACTCTTGATATCCTTCATGATATTGTAAACGAGTCAAGAACCGGAGGACAGACCGAGTTCTTCCGGAGGAAAGATGCGTATAGATTTCGGGACAAAGTACCTATTTACACCAAAAAGGGAAACCAACCAACCGAAGTTATACGAAAAATGACAGATGATGAGAAGCTCATTGCTCTAATCAAAGGAAAATCCATCAAAAATTAAAAAAGATGGATATGGAAAAGATGAATCTTAAAGATCTACATGACCTTGCGAGAATCCTTCGCAGGATTAGGAATTGTAGATTTAAAGATGAACACAGGAGATGGAACATTGGTCACCTATGATCCGGCGGGAAGACCGATTCCACCACCACCACCGATTAATCCTAATGTCGAAGAAAGTACGGGTTCGAATCATGGAGCTCGGGACGAGTGGATGCCACATCTTTGGGATTTCACGACGAGAGTGATCCACTTTCGGGGATAGGAGGTCGAAACCCTCTTGCAAGGGAACTCGACAACCTCTTTGAAAGGCCGAATGTTTATCGACGCCTTATGGAAGATCGCACCTCGACCCAATACATCCATATGTGTTGATGTTAAATCCGGATATCCCTGATTTTAAAAATAGAGAAGTTCTCATTGATGAATGGGCTTGACTATGAGAATTTCAAAAGAACCCTCGATCTTACAAATGATTCATTCATTTTACTCCTTGAAATGAGTCTTGAACGATCGGTGAAGATTGCTGGGATATGACCGATGCTAGTACAAAAGGTTCGGTCACATCAGAGAATAACTTAAAGAAATTGTCGATGGTATGGCAAAGCTATTCAAAATCCAGTTCATCGACACAAGGTTATTTCGAGGATTGGAGGATGAAAAAAGAAAGAGATATAAACAAGCCCTCTATAGCCTTGAGTTTCATGATATTTGTCATATTGATGAATATATTAAGTTGTTCACCGAATACTGGGGTGGAAATCCAAGATTGAAGAAAAGGAAGTTGCACAACTATTCTTTGCCAAGATTCCGAGTCCCTGGAGAGAAATGCTTATCGGGGAATACAAGGATGGAACGGAAGAGAAAGCGTGGCGAGAAAAATATCTTTCCTAAATGCCAAGTTATCCGAATGGTGTTACCAAGCGACTTTGTGTACGAAATTACAAGAGATTAAGAGGAATTAACAAGCGGTTCCTCTATGTTGCGTGGATAATGACATCCCAACAATTGTGGGAGGTCAATCAAGGCGCACTGAGAAAGAAGAAGGAGCGAAGCCATCCATACCGCCGAGGAAGCAACAACAAAAGAAGTAGGTCTTCATGGAGAACTAGAAGGTTTGGTCAAAACAAAAAGCTCGAAGTTATAAATCGGGCAAAGACCAAAGACCAAGCAGGAGTAGAGCCTCATCATCGAGGTTCTAATCAAGCAAGTACCAACAGAAATCCAGGAAGAAGAACTTTCGGCGTGCTCATACCGAGCAAATGAAAGTTTCAAATATTGTAATTTCTTGAACATACGGAACAAGAGGGCATATTTCAACGGATTGCCCCAGACAATCGAAACGAGGAGTTAGACAGTTGAAGCTACCCCTTAAATCGAAAAAGTCTGTTTATTATTATCGATTTAATACGGGTATATCAATTTGAGGATATTCCCTCGGATGAAAGCATCTATGAAGAAGAGATCTATTCTAATGATGGAAGTGAATCCAATTGAGAATCACGGTGAAGAAGAAATTCTTCAACATGAGGCGGTCGGGGAGGATATGTCAGGATTCTCTCTCACACTCTGATGTCTCATAAGACTCTTGTGAGAATTATGAAGGAAGATCCAAAGCTTCAAATCTATGATGGATTTACAATTGGAGCAATGGAAAAGGGTTTGGATAAAATTGGTTTCGTAATAGAAAATACCAAATTATCCACGGGGTAACAACCGGAGAATTTGCCATTCCGATGGAGTTTATCGGTAACCTGGTCAAGATGCGGTTGGCCCTATTAGAGAAATCCAGGAGATCAAAAGCGAGTTAAAAGAGAAGTTGCAAATACACTCTCATGGATTCACATCGAGCCATAAGAGTCATTATTAAGGCGACATTCAAAGAAGGAATAGGTTCGCCACTCAATCTTGCTATTTTTGACAAGCGAATCTCACATCTCAAGGATTCATGCCTTGGAGCGATTCTGTGAAATTTGTATGCAAGAAAATTAGCATTCAATGTCTATCCAAGAATTGCATACAATTTGGGAGATCGAGATTTTAATAGAGTCTTAACCCTTCATCAAGATTTCAAAAGAGTCGATTTGATGAAAGAAGGAAATAGGCCTTACTCGATTAAATACAAGATTTCCTATGCTCTCTCGAATACACATCATTCTCAAGTATTCTTGAGAAATGAATTTATTGAAGTCCCAAGAATCTTTGAGGACTTTGCCAGGGTGGTTCTACTAGAAATCATTGAGTCTCCAACTATAAAGGAGATTGATATGATATTTCAAGACCAACTAGTCTTCAACAAAAGTCGAAGTCTCGAGTTGAGCCTAGAAGGATGTCCTTCCAAACAGAGAATGGTGAGTAGCAGCCGTTGGGAGGAAAAGAGACCAAATACTGCCAAAGCGCATCCCCGATGTTTTCAAAACAACAGAGAGCCGAAATGTCCGAAGGATGACGAGAAGTTGAAGTAATATTCGACATCACTCAATAGGATAATATTTTTCTTGTGATGTTCTATATTATCTCCAACAACCAATTGTTGGGAGGTATCAAGGAAGCCTGAAGATAGGAGAAATTGAGCTTACTATCACAGGAGTTGCGGGAAAAATCCCGAACAATTAATATCGGGAATTGAATTTCTCGAGGATCATAAACCTTGGGAAAGATTACAAGAAGGAATGGAGTTCACAAAGTGGGCGATAAAAGATACAAAATCGATGACCACTAGTCCATTTTCCATATACATTTCTATCGGAATGTTATACGCGAATACAAGGCCGAGTATTTCGCCGCCTATATTGATTCAGTGCGAATATGTCTTTGCAAAGTCGGATGTTTTTCCTAAAGAAATCGGAGAAGATTTACCGGCAATTGCGGAAGAGATTTCTCTAAAAGGATTCTTATCCTTAACATGGAAAATTAAACAAGCGAGAAATCATGATCGGGAGGCGGGCGGTACCCCATGGTACAAAGTGAAGACGCCACCAATCTATTTCCATGATACATGTGCAGATATTTTGCTAGGAAACAATTTCTTACAACATTCAAGCTATTCACACAGGAGAATGAGACACGAAGACTTATTTTCACAACAATATGTGACCATAAGATCATTGTCAGAGATCTGCGGGAAGCATTTTCGAGAAAAATGCCTATTAGTTTTCGCGACAAGCGTGGTGATGAAGCCAAACTCCGAAATCCAAAAATGGTGGATCGAAGGAAATTTGGTGAAGCTTTATTATCCTATAGACAATTCGGTTCGAAAGGATAAGAAGCTTTGGGATTAGAACTTGCATTCATTGAGTGCAAGGGAAGAACGAGTTACTCCGGGGGTTATTACTGAATTAATGTTGAGCCTAATGGAGAGTCCGCAGAGTGATGTAACCCTAGAGGAACAAATACCACTGCTCGAGGATATCAAGAAGAAGATCCAAAGGAATTACAATGAAGATCCTTTGGCATGGTAGGACAAGAATGAGCTCAAAGCATCCTTGAAGGTTAAACCTGGAAGGAGTACGAGTTCGTAATATTCAAACCAATCCTTATGAACCAGGAGGATCGTAAGGATATGCAAAAGATACTTAAGGAACATCTTGACCTTAAGTTAATTTCACCAGGAGTTTCTCCATACAAAGATCCGAGGATTCTTAGTCGAAACCATGGAGAAATCAAAAGAGGAAAGCAAGACTTGTTATTAATTACAAGGGGATTAATAACATTTTGGAGTTCGACGGATACTATATCCCAAGTAGAGAACATCGGTTAATCGCATCAAAGGTGCCAAGATATTCTCAAAGTTCGATTGCAAGTCCGGATTCTACCAGATTAAGATGGAGGAAGAAAGTAAGAAGTTTACGATTTTCTCTACACCACGGGGACACTATATTTGGAATGTGATGCCTATGGGATTGGCTAACGCACCCCAAATATATCAAAGAAAGATGGATAATCTCTTCAAAGATTATTTGATTATATGTTCGTATATATTGATGACATTCTTATCGCATCAAAGAACATGAAAGAGCATTTCAAACATTTGGAGATATTTTGGATGTTTGTCACAAAAAGGATTAGTGCTTTCGGAGAAAAGGGTGGTAATCGCAACAAGATGATTGAATTCCTCGGAATTGAAATCGATGAATCGGAATTATTCTACTGAGTAATCATATTGTAGAAAAGATACAAGAATTTCCAAATACACTGAAAGACAAGAAACAACTTGAGTTTTCTTGGAGTTGTTAATTTCTTAGGGATGTTCATAAACAATCGGCATATTACAAGAAGGTGTTTAGCCCATTGCTTAAAAAGGATGCAGTATTCAAATGGGAAGATGAACATCAAGAAGGAATTAAGCAATTTAAAGAAGTTTGTAAAAAGCTTCCAAAGCTTGCAATTCCCAAGACGAGGACGAATCGGCTCTTTACACGGATGCGGTGATGATTTTGTGGGCATCGATTCTTACTAAGGTCACACCAAACGAAGAAGTGCCATGCATATATTGCAGCGGTTTATTCACACCCAGTGAAGCAAACAGATGGCATATCAACGAGAAAGAATTCTTTGCGATCGAAAAGGCTTTTAAAAAATGGCCTCTATTTTTACTGGCTAAAAAGTTTACTTTAAAAATTGATAATTCAAGTGTCAAGGCTTTTCTGAAAAATAAAATTGAATCAAAACCAGAAAAGGCTCGATTACTTAGATGGCAAGCTGAATGTCAATATTATGATTATGATATTGTCATTATAAAATCTCATGAAAATATTCTTTGCAGATTTTTTGACACGAGATGGAAGGACGGCGTTCTTGACGAGGTCCTTAAACGAGTAAGATATCTCAGGGAAAACCTGGAGAGTCTAGAATGAGATTTTGGGACATTATGTCTCAATGCGAAGTTGTTGGACGGCTTCAATAGGCTGACCGAGAAACCGTTTCTAGTCAAATACGAGAATGCCGAGTTCGCTCAAGGACAATTGTTCTTAAGACTGCGCAAGGACCTCTCTTCCAGCCGCATCTCTACGGTGCAAAAAAGGGGCGAATAGAGAACAGGGCTCTAACCCGGAGGTTATGGATTCAAGTACCATAATCACAAGTGTTGCGGGTGATGCATCCCCGAGAGGTGTACAAAGCGTAACAAATGTTGAAGCTCCGGTGTCACAACCCAAGTCTTCAAGTCAACCCAACACCTGGGGTAAAAGAGGGAGAGTTGAATCTTAGGCCAGGAAGCCGCAAATCTAAGGTTCAAGCGACGAGATTAAGATTTCTCCTATGCGGTATATCAACGACAATGGGAGAAACTAGTTACAAGGAGAGATATTAACCAGAAAAAACTATAGTTGATTTCTCGAGGCAAGTATCCAGGGTTTGGATGAAACCAGAAGTCATCCAAATGAAGTACGGGGAATGGTATACGTTTGGAGCTCTAGCTTCAATTTATCTTTGTATCACTAGGATTCCCGAAATTTGAAATTACCGAAATGGATTGAGGAAGCGATTTATGAGACTTGGGCCAACAATCCACACTTGGCCGGAGGAGACATTTTAGAACTATATTTTCTAAGTGCGGCTCCGAACCGCAAAGAAAGGCTTTAATGAAGACCGGATGGAAATGCTTTAAAATATATAAAAGTATCTTCACCGGAAGAAGGACCAGTATTAGTAGAAGCATTTTCTGAAGATGAAGCTTCTACCAGACGAGCATGGGGTCTTTGGGTTTGTCTAACCGAAATGGACAAAGTCAAATATCCATTCAAGTTTTTCAGAATTCAACAAATGGATCTTTCCTTTTGAATTCGATGACTAGATCAACCACATGATTTGCAGAGGAACTCTTCGAGACCAAAAGAAGAATTCTCTGCAGGAGAATAAGATTCTGGCAAGTAAATAAACTTACCGGAAATTCGTAACATGGTGCATGTTGGCCGTTGGATCGACCAGGATCATCAGCGTGCCCGAGCAGGAAGGAACCCGAGTTTGGGAAAGGTTTTCGACCCAAACCCGACCGACAAGACCATACTTTGGAAAGGATAAGGGCCCACTCACAAGACGCGTTTTCTCGGGGACCACGCAGACCAACTTTTAAAAGATTCCCGACAACCATCACATAGATCGAGTCACGCGGAAAGAAAAGGAAGACGGTTGGCGAGGCAATAATGCGAGGATATGACGTAAGCGGTGACGTCATAAGTATCAACAAGCTTTGAAGTCCGTCTTTCAAGTCCGGACTTACCTCTATAAATTGCAGGATTTGAATGAAGCGAGGACATCGAATATTTTCCTTTTTCTTACAATAAAATCTGAAGTGAAAAATTTGTAATATTTTGAGTGTTTTAGTTTTAAGTTTTATGTATTTACGAGTGAAAGCCTCATCTATGAGAGGCTAAATTTAAAAGATTCTCCTCCCAAAAGGAGATTACTAATGTAATAAATATTTCAATAAGTTCTTAATAAAAGGGCTTTTTGCTTCAACGTGTCTTCATAATGTTCCATTAATTCATCCCGTTTAAGAATTACTTATGCTGGAGTAGGAAACGAACCAGAAAGTACATCTTTGAAACGATTCTTTGAAGGAGTCGGATAACTTGCGAGATCATCTTCCCGAGGTGAGGTTGAAGCAGTGAGGAGTTGTTTGTCAAAAGATCTGAGGGGCGTAATCTTTATTTGGTGGTGTTGCAAGCCATCTCACCCGGTCTTGATTCGGTCAAAGAAGGTATGAATTTTAAAGGGATTTATTAATTTTACGGAAGCATATTGGGCTGATTTGGCGTGATGAACTATATCTGTTTTATCAAAACCTTAGTACGAAATTGAATTTATTTAGAATTATGAAGTATTTACTAAGTATGTCCTATTGAGTTTATAAATTTTGAAACCGACATGATCCACTTAAAACCTACGAATAGAGACGTATCTAAGTAGGTGTAACAATGCCACGAACAAAATAGGTGTCGTCGGAAAATGTAAATTTTCATAATCTATGAAATTGGAATTTATTGATAAATAGCCATAGTATGAAAGGATTGAAATTGCTAATTCTCGAAAGTTATAGGACTATATTTGCTACCTTTGGAAAGAAAAATGACCAAAATTGTTATTTGGTCATAAGGACAAGATTGTCCAGGGCATAAATTGCCACTTAAACAAATTATTGTCCTCTTTTGCCATCATACAAAAGTTAGAGGGCAGATTTTGCAATTTAGCCTTCTAGTCCCCCTATTTTTTCTCTCCACTCCCACTAGTCCCCCTCCTCCTCTCTCATCATCTCTCTCTCTCATACACGTGTTCTTTCATGTCCAGTGATTTCTCTCTCATCTAATTAGTCCCCTTCATCTCTCTTCACTTGGTCCTCTATCTCTCCTCATGTCATTCCTTTCTCTCTATACACACATTTTACATATAAAAATCTCACAAAATTTAAATTCTTGGAAAATAAATACCTAAAGAAATAGTAATGAAACTTTAAAATCGTGTACTTTTCATGGTATAATTGATAGTTTTTTTCCTAAAAGGTGATATTTTTTAATAATCAAGTGATATTTGTTTTAATAATAAGTGATACTTTTTAATACGAAATGATACTTTTTAATAATATGTGATACTTTTTTAAAAAAACAAATTTTTAATAATGACGTTATATTTTTTAATAATAAATGATACTTTTTAATATGAAATGATACTTTTTTAAATAAAATGTGATATTTGTTTAAATACGAAATGATACTTTTATAATAAAATGTGATTTTTTTATAAAAAAATTTTGCTTTAGTAAAAAGTGACATTTTTTTAATAAGAAGTGATACTTTTTATAAAAATTGATACTTTGTTTTAATAAAAATAATATTTTTAATAAAAATTGATACTTTTTTAATAAATAGTAATACTTTTTTTTATAAGAAGTCATATTTTTCCATAAGAAGTGATGTTGATTTTAATAAAAAGTAATATTTTTTCTATAAGAAGTGATATTTCATTTTAGTGAAAAGTGATACTTGTCAAGTCTAATGTGATATATTTTTCATAAAAGACGATAATTTATTTTCTCCATATTTTTCTTTTGTCTCATGCATATAGAGAAAAAGAATGATGATAAATGTGAGGGGAGAGGGAGAAATATTGGACCATGAAGAAGAGTTGGATGAGGAGAGAGAGAGGGGCCATGGGGGAGTGAGGTATAAGGAGAGAGAGAGAGAGAGAGAGGGAGAGAGAGGACATACGTGAGTATATTGAGAGAAGGGCATGTGAATTTTAGGTAATGGGGCTCCGTCTCATGGATTTAGATCCGTGAGTCGGTCTCTGGGAAAAGACTTCCCCTTCTATTAGTGAATTTTCTCATATACTTGCTCGTAGTTTTTACATGAAATTTATTTGGGGTTTTTCACGTACAAGTATTTATGTTCATTTTACCTTTATTTTTCATACCACTTCATATGTTATTGTTCTGGTCCGTAATTTCCTCGCATATATCCCTCCGCACCACCAAGAAAAACCAAATTAAAAAAGGAAAGAGAGAGAAGAGAAGAAAAGCTAGCTAAGGAACAATTTTCGGATTCCCTTTTTGCTTGCAATCACAGAAGGGAAAAAACAAAGGTTCTTTGGCATGCTAAGAAATGTGTGAGTGAAAGCAAAAATATCAAGAAAGATAATGTTTGGCAAGTGGATAAATTAACCATATATGTATATCAATCTGCTTTATGCTAGTTGAAATTTTGAGATAGACTGGTGCATATATATCGATATCCTTGTTGTTGATTATGTGATTATTCTGAGAAAATCTTGTTGAAGATTGTGCTGAGTTATATTATCCTTTTTGTTGAGAACAATATGTGAAGATCATACTTTCCTCCTTTGTATCGTACCCAAACATGGCTTGTGATGTCCTTTGGGGTATCTGATCATATTCCTTTTGGGATAATCATAAATCATTAAAGCATCATTAAAGCAACATTTTGTTTTCCTCGATCACCTAATGTTTTTGAAATGATAAATGGACATAAGAAAATTGGAATCGATTTACAAAACATGAAGGGATCCAAAAATTAGAAAAAAAGAGAATCATAAACTATAAGATAATATCAATTTGTGTACTCCTATGCTATTTTTTTGAGGTGGCAATTTGGGCCCACCCAGTCGGCCTGCTGATAAGGTCAGACTCGACCCTAAATTTGGAGGCCCAAAAAGGATTGAGCCTATTTCACCTGGCCTAGTGGGCCAAATAGCCCAGATAGTCCGATCGATTCGAAATAAAATATACTACATGGGCCAAATTGAGTCTTGAATATAATTGGCCTCAAGGAATTTCGGTCGGCACAACCCAATTGTGAGCTCTTCTAATTTTCATGATTAATTTGTAATAACATTTTTTTAAGTTTCTCAATGATTTGGTTTTACTTTTAGCAGACCAATACCACAAGTATTACTTTGTGCAAAAGATATGCAAGTGCTTGAAACTTGTATTAGTGCCAATATTTTGAAGACTTTTACAGTAAATAGTCAACTCTATATCAGGAATGGGCCATCTACTCTGCAGCACAACCTAATTTTATATAAATCTCATCAAGCAATCACCTCAGGTGACCCCAAAGTTTTTTGGTACCAATTTTTTTTTTTATATATATATATTTTTTAAATAAGTTCAGAGTAGCAATTGGAAGGGAGGGATAAATTTTAAAGAAATTGAAAAATACGAGGGTTCAACCCCGATCAATTTACTTACAAGAGTGAGCAATGTCACTTAACCTACAAGCTTAAGTATAACATTGCTCTGCAGTGCCATTGATGTGTATTGTACTCTGTTTCATTAGCCCCTGTATTAGTTCTAGACAATTTTGGTTTCAGTATTACCTCAACAGGCAAATAGCATATAGTACTTTCGGATCATGCATGGGTTGCTACTACAATATTGTAAAGCTTCATTTGGATTGACGAATTTGAAGATAAGTATTTCAAATCAATAATAACAAATCAATTGAATAAACTTGTTTGATGAGTTCATTATATAATGAATTTCAAATTATTAGTTCTTATTTTAAGCTCACTTTTTTTTGAGTAATTGGTGGATTTTAAATCCATATTTATATGGAGTCATTTGAAATCTATCTAGCTCCCAAATTAAATCTTCCCCTCAAATCCGAGTCGATCCTTCCTTCAATCTAAATGCAACATAAATAAAATGCTTAATATAATGGCACATAAGTGGAGGAGGAAATTCTTGCCATGTCCCAATTAGTTTACTTCCAGAGCCTGCTATATATATGTTATCTTTTGTGTGATGAGTTTTATTAATAGTAACATATTTATTTAATTGTCAGACAACGTTACTATCATGCATCCATAAGAAATGAACAATTGTCAAATTAGATTCGTACATTTATCTTTTGTGGGTATCCAGGCAGGGATAGTCCCTTTTGGATGTGATATCGAATAACAAAAGAGTTGTAGATATTGGAGATCAACATTTGACACTGAGGCCAGCTTGAATAAATTAAATTGGACAAATAATCAAGCAATTCAGATTTTCTATTTCAAAATCTCTATTTCATAAATTTGAAAATTATCGTCTTTCACTGTTGGTAATTTGTCGGTATAATAATTTGGAGAAAAATAATATTTTTATTTGTGTTGGAAATATTTATGTGGTTACAACGAGAAAAGCCTTTAAGATGGCTTACAAAACAAAAACATAAAATTACAAGAAATGTAAAACCTAACTATTACAAGTCTTGAATGGATTCCAACTCCGAAGCTCGAATCGATAGAACTTTACAAGCCGAGTCGGGGAAGACCTCTATCCGCAAGACAAATATGTCTAGGCTAGTGCTCACGGTTTGACGTAATGTCCCCAAAGATAAAACGACTTACGTCTTTTGTGTAGTAGCACCACTAACACAAAAGCTCCATCGAACTAGAATGGTGCGAGAATTGGTTTGCTTGACACGAGAGAAAATGCGAAAGGAAGTCTTGACACGAGATGTTGTAACACAGGTAGTAACACCTACTGGGAGATTATGAACATCTCGAATTTCGTGAAAATCGACTTCCTCTCAAACTTCTCACTCTACTCATCCTCTACAAAACTCTCTACCATGCAACAATGCACCCTAGGCTTATAAAAGCCATCATTTCCAACACTTGAGGGAATTAAAGATAAGAGAGTGGGCATTTAACCATATGTAACTCCCATGAGTTACAAGCCTCTACTTATGACTACTATTTGAGGAGTTACAAACTCCAAAAGCTACATGAACCTAGACACCTCCAATGTCTAGATTCATCCACTCATGAACCTGGACACCTCCAATGTCCAGATTCATCGGCCCAATAGTAACTTGAATTTGGGCCAAACTCATTTTCAAGTTATAAAACTAATCGAACACCCGAACCCGAGCCCAAAGGGTCGGTCCAGGCCCAAGGCCCATCTGTGATCATACACTTGCGTTATAGTATATTCAACCAATAACACCTTCTAGTATTTATACTAGGATAAACTATGCCCATTCGCGTGGCCAACTTCGAAAGTATTAATTTCTCACTCATCACCGAAATTCGGTTTGAGAAATATAAAATACTACGAACATCTACTCAAAAAGTAGATTAACGATCTATAATTCAATTCCTCCAGAATTAAATTCTTAGCCACCGAAAATTTGGTCAAAGTCAGTCGACGCCCGCTTTATCAAAACCAAATTTCCAACAATTTATAGGTCTTCTATAGGTAATCTGTGCAATTTAGTAACAAAATTATTTCTCGTCAGAATCTGAAATTTTCTTGTAGCGTGACACAAATAATTAATTTTATGTATCCCATAACGTTTACTATGTGACATGCATAAATAGCTTTTGCACGAAACTAATTTTTCTCTGTGGGTTCACATCCTAAATAGCTTTTGCATGATATGCACAGAGCAAATGGCATGCATCAGATTCTCTTATAGATGATGATCTTAATGGTGCATATATGCTAAGTAATCTAATTATTTGGGATTCATCAACTTTTAATCAGCACGTAGGCTAATGAATAGGCGTTGTCAGGGGATGACAAAAGATTTTGTCACGCTTATTTTTAAGCTATATTACAAGAACAAAACAGAGCTAATTATCTATCGGTTCTGTTTTTATTCTTGATGTAACAGGACTTTTTGGAAAGTGAGAACATCAATTTCAAGTAGAAGATCTAATACTGGGATCAAAATACATTAATTAAAGTCGAACTCCATGAATTCGATTATATTTTAATTTACAATTGTTTTGTTCTTATAATTTATTACATTACAATCTAAATTTCTTACGTTCCAAGATCAACTTGTTTAATTTAATAATCATATACATCACCAAGTATTATTAACAAGCTTTGATCAAGAATAACCAAATTAAATTTGAACTGTTTGTAACATTCTTTGTGTCCAAAATTAGAAGTTTATAAGCCAAAATTTAAACATAAGCTAGCGCTGAAGCTTCATTAAAAAAAAAAGCTGAAGTACACATTATTTAATTAATTAGTAATATATATTGATAGGAAAAACTGGAGCACAAAAATCCCCTCTCTCTCTTCCTATATCTCCACTAACTAATCCGACTCTTAACATATATTTTAAGATCACATGCATAAAATATGCATTATTATTCGTATCGGATACACGCGCGTACACATCAGACCCATAAGGCGCCGGCCCTTTTGAGCATGGGCTTTAAGGACCTCTTGAGATGGAGGCTCATGACCTCATTAGCCCCTCCCACAAACTCGCCACCAATGAACACCGCCGGCACGGTGGGGTTGCACCGAGCCTCGAAATCGCCTGCTCGATTTCTCGGCCCCTTGGGATCTCGTCGAGCTCGTACACCGTCGGATTAACGCCGAAATCCGAAAAAGAGGGATCTAATGGTGTGGCTCATGCAACATGAGCTTTTGCTAAAGATCACCACGGCTTTTCGGACACCATTTTGCTTACCTTATCCATTGATGTTAAGAAGAGAAGGTTTCTAAAATGTGTTGAAAAATTGAAGGGAAGTTGTTTGGTATTGTAGATAATTTTGAGAATAATATTGCTTGTTGGTTTGGTGTGAGGAAAATGGAGAGTGCATGGGGGTATTTATATAGAAATCTTGAGGGATGTGGGGTTGGATGGGTTTTCTTTTAAACATAGGATTGGAGGGATTAAGAATGTTTTAATTCAGATTAAAATAGTGACATTAATGTTAATTAACCAATTAAGAGTTTATGGATAATTAGTTAATTTGAGAGTGATTGATGTCGAGCAGCTAGCACTGCATCAAAAAAGGTGCTTTTCATGATAACGTGTCCTTGGTACGGCTTTCCCATTCTATATTCTATGATATGATTTTAATAATTAGTTTAAGGATTATAATATATATATATATATCTTTATGTACATATATGTAGTACTATTTTTCCATTATCTCATCATGTCTTGTTTTTTTATGATGATGTGATGAAAAAAAAAGGTATTAACATAAATTAAATATTTTTCAATTCTTTTTTTTTAGATTTGGTCAACTTATAAAAATAATTTTGTCGGTATGAATCTAATATAGTTGGTAATTATTATTTATAATGTTAACAAGATTTAAGTGGTCCGTTTAACTTTCAGATGTAGCTTTCCAGGAGGCATCTATGGTGAGTTGGAGAACGAAGTTGGATTTATCCAATTGGGACCTCTTTTCCATTTCCATTTTTCCTTCTCTTCTTCGCAACAAAAGATTCGATTCCAATAAAGGTACATGCAATGAGGATAGAATTTTCTGATGAAATTGACAATTATATTAATTAATGTACATGCATGCTAGGAATTAAACTCATTAGAAAATTAACGACAGGAGAAAAAAATCTTAGAATTATGAGTTTCGCTTCAATTTTTTGTTTCATACGCACTTAAAAACTTGTGTGTAAATGTATAATTAATTAATGTACTTATGAATAATTAAATTGATATCCTGATAATGTATTTGATGTTTGCAAATATATATGTCATGTACGTCAGAAATGCCTTAGATAAAAAGAATGGGGTCCCCAGCTACAATGTTATCTTCTTTGCCTTTTGTCTTTCGACATATTTAAGTGACATCATATGTTATTTTGGCATATTTTGAGGACAGGAATGACTTCCCATGTCAAGATTGAATATTAATGATTTCCATGTGTCCATTATTGACTTGTCCAATAGAGTTTTAATTCCTCAACTAAATTTCCCTACTTTGGGCATCTATCAAAATTATGGGGACTCAAATCGAATTAAGATAAATGTTACAAGATGATTTATTTTTTTGTTATGCCCATCACTGACACCTCTATTGGACCCACCCTTAGAGTTAGAGCTCTGATCGATGATGTAAATTGCAGAAATGTGCGCATGCACAAGAGGCTAGCGAGCTAACTCTCATCTCGATCAATTGTGCCCGAATGTCCGGGGATATGAACCCTCGCCCGCCATCACTATAACATAAATGTCATTAGGTGACACCCAAAATATGTTATCTCCCAATAACGCCATAAAACGTTCTTATGACAATAGGTAGACTTTTGTAGATCGCACTTGCAAGTCTTCTTTATAGTCTAAAGTATCACTTTTATTAGCTTTTAGTGACACTTTTTGAAGTGTTACCTTAAGTTCTCTATTGGTAACACTTTGAAGCAATATTTCTAAAGTGTTACATATGAATCTTATGTGTTTTGGTAACACTTTGAAGCAATATTTCTAAAGTGTTACATATGAATCTTATGTAACACTTTTTGTAACACTCTTTATATTTGTAACACCTTAAAAAAAATACTTCTAAAGTGTTAGATATTAATCTTACGTAACACTTTTTTGGTAGCACTCCGTAGAAATACTATTTTTTGTCACCAAGTAGATTCAAATCCACGACATGTTATGTGTGGTAGTAACAGTTTGCCACTAAGCTAAATTGATCCTTATTACAACTTTTATTTTGTTTTATATATACACATACACATATATATTTAAATTATATAAAAATTATATTATATGTATATATAATATATTTTATATAATAAAGATTGTATTATATAATATATGTATTAAATTATATTATACACTATATATATAAAATTTGAAAATCATATTATGTTATATATTAAAGGACAAAAAAAATTAAAAATATATAAAATATATAAAATAAATTTATCGATTGATCAATATTGAATTGGTAAAAATAAAAAATATATAAAAATATAAAATTAATTTACCGATAGATAAAAAAGTTCTAACTGTAAAAAAATTAAATAATAAATAAATAATAAATAAATAATTTACCGATGAAAAAAATTCCTAAGCAATTACCGACAACATCAATTTTCATTGGTAATTTTTTTAAAAAAAGTAAAAAAAAAAAGATTAACGATGAAATTGGTCTCCGTTAGTAAAAATTAAAAAATAAATAAATAATAATAATAAATTACATACATGTGCATTTTCTCTTTCAGATATGAATCTATCTGATTCAGAAGGGAAGAACTTGCATGAGTATCTCAATTCAAACATGGGGTCGGTATTACGACGGAATTAATTACCTCCGTAAAAAATAAAAATAAAAGCAAAACTAAAATACTTTAGAAAAAAAATTCAGTAAAAAAAAACAGAGTACATGATGTCTACAATTTTTAGCTTTGGTGATTTTTTTTGTCTTCACCTATTTTGTGACATCAATTAATTAAATAAATCATTGACATGATTTAATGATAGTTATATAATTTTGTGTTACTAAAATATAGCCTAAAAAGTGTTACAATTAATAAAATATAGTGTTGCTAAGAGTCTTCTTAAATAAAGTGATACCTATTTTGCGTTACAAAAGAAATAACAAAAAAAGAGTGATACTTAAAAAGTGGTACTTATTTAAAAGTGTTACATATAAGTGTTACATATTGATAAAGTGTTACAAAAGTGTTACATAAATACTATAATGTAAAAAGTGTTACAAACATGTGTTACATATGTACCTTATGTAAAAAGTCTACAAAATTTGTGTTTCTAACGTTATTTATTTATGTTGTAGTGCGTTGTCGATCACGATACCTTAGATTGGTCAATCACTAAACTATGTTCGGGGCTACACGATGAAGTTTTGATTGTTGCTATGATTAGCAAGTTCATTCCATGGATGTTAGCATATCTATACATGTATTTCTCAAACAACGGCATCAAAAGGGTGAGAGCAGAGTTCATAAACTTTCAGATTTAGAATAAACTTTATATATGAATTGGTTAAACTTTAAAATCTACATCTTCGAACAAAATTAAGAAATACATATGTTTTTAGAAAAAATTAACCTCGCACTCTTGTGGCTCCAACGCGCTCTCTCTCTCTCTCTCTCTCTCTCTCTCTCTATATATATATATATATATATATATATATATTTATATATATAGGGATTGGTTCAAATGCCACCACCTTTTAGGTTAGTCCATAAGAACACTTATGGACTCTTGATTTAAAATTTTGGATGGTGTAGATCATTTTAGTTAATTTAGGCATATATAATTGTACTTTTATATTTAATTAGTTATATTAATTGGACGGCTATTAGCTATTTTTAAGGAAACATAATCCTACCTTTTTAGTTACCCGATTTTTAGGGAGGAAAAATCATTAACTTCAAGTGTTTTTTTCAAAATTGATATTTCTTTCCGCCATATTTGTGAACAAATCGTTTTATTATATACTTAGTTCGAGTGAACTTGTATACTTAGTCATGTTTTATTGTATATTTAGTTCGGTGGATTTGTATACTTGGTTCGGTGGAATCGTATTCCTCAAACAATATTTAGTTAGGAAATTAATATATAAGCTATGTAGAAATTGAAATCAATCTATTGAATTTTATGTCGCCATTTTTTTCGTATTAATTTATCAAAGAATGACGATTAAGTCAATTTTAGAATTCTTTTATTAAAAAAATCAATATTAGAATTCCATAAAATTTCTATTTATCTCATAGCGCGAGAAGATCACCAAACCCTAGGATGCTCTCTTTCTCTCTCTTCTCCCAAACCCAGGGTCGTGCCTCCGTGAGTTTTTAGGCGGCTCTCCCGGCATTGGGATACAAGCCGCCGGTTATGATGTTTGCTCCTTTGCTACATCTTGTTCTCCTTTGGTTTTCTCTTCTACGAGTTCTCCTATGTCTTATGTGGATTTTGCGGCGAGGGTTTATCATATGGATCCTTCGAATCTCTTACTTGGGACCGCATGAACTCATCAAAGGTGGTCCCTCGGCAGCGTGGTCCCCCTCCTAAGGTGGTTTCAATCGTGTCCTCCCAAGGTGGTTACAATAATGGTCCTCTCCTCTCCTTCAGCCAATACTCAGCAAAGCGATGGTCCCCTCCTAAGGTGGTTTCCAAAGATGCTCCCGATTCTTTGGAATCTCTTGTAAGTCCAAGCGGCTACGATAATCTAGAGGGGGTGAATAAATTATCTCCATCTTTTCGATTTCGCCCTCTTTTTCGAATCAATTACGCCAAGACAATAATAAAGGTGCGGAATGTAAACAACATGCATCGATTTATAGAGGTTCAACCCACCAGGGCCTAATCTCTACCACTCCAAAGATCTCTGGGATGGATTTCAAAAAGAAAAAGATTTTATTAATTACCACAATTAATACAACACCTTACAACATCACCTTGAAGAGCACCACACTCTTCTACAACACCACCTTTGAGATTACCACAATCTCTCTTGATTACCACAATCTCCAACGGCACCTTATGAAGATTACCACAATCTTCAACCTTGAAGAATACCAAATTCTTCAATACGTCAAGAGCACCACACTCTTGAAACACCTATCACCTAGATCACCCCAGTGTATTCTTTCCACAAGAATACTCACAAGGATGTCTTGTGTTGAATGATGACAAAAATCAAGATTACAACTCAATAATGAATATTACAATTTGAGTGCAAGTGTAATCAAGAAATAAAGCCTAGACCTCAAGATGTGAAAGTGAAATACTTAGGCTATAAATACAACAAGAGTGTTGAATATGAAAGCTTGGAAATTTGCAGATTTCTTGTTGTGTATTTACTTGTGTTGTGCTATTGTGTGTCTTCAATTCATCCTCTATTTATAGGAGAGTCTTCACCAACATAGGCTCCCAACATAGGCTCCTTCTTCTTCACATTTGTCTACAAAAAGAAGATCACAAGATGTAGAAATATTGTACAAAAATGAAAAGTAAATCTTGATGTCAAAGAATTCAAACGGTATAATTTTCTTTGTCACACGATGGTTGCCCTGTTTAAGATTTGAACGTTTGAAAAAGAAAGTGCGATCCAGTGCAGTCGTCGGAGGGGTTGACCGGTCGACGGGGAAGTGACGGGTCGGCCTCACCCTTGACCGGTCCCCCTCTTCGTTTTTAAGAGTTCAAAATGTTCTGCATTCGTGTTTTCTTTTCTTCAGTGTACCGATCGACGCTTTGGGCGATATAATTTACCGGTCGACCTCCAAATTGAAATGTTGTTCGATTTTTATCAAAAATAAACTTCAAGAAATACTCTAAAAATAAGTAAAAACATTTTAAATCACTTGGGAGTATTTGGACAACATTTATAAACATAGTAAACTCATTTAAACAAAACCATCAAAAGTGTTGTCCATTTTTATCGAATAATAAACTCTAAGAAATACTCCATGAAATTAGTAAAAACATTTCAAATCTTTTAGGAGTATTTGGACAACATTGTGTTGGTGTAAAAACCAATTAACACAAAATTATCAAAAGTGTTGTCCAATTTTATCGAGTAATAAACTCTAAAAAATACTCCAAAAATTAGTAAAAGCATTTTAAATCATTTAGGAGTATTTGGACAATATTTATAAACATTGTTTTGGTATAAAAACTCATTTAAACATAATCATCAAAATCTTGATAAAAATATTTATCTAACATCTCTCCCCAATGACATCCGATTATGTATCGAACCCGCGATATTCGGCTCATAATACTAAGGCTCAATCCCATTTTGGCCATTCTTTTGCTAAAATTGTTTCGGGTACTCACCACGATATGGATTTGTCACCGCAGCACAAGGTAATTTTACAACATTTTCGCATGTGGTTGCTAGTAAATCTCATTCTATCCCTAAACCCGTTAGAAATGGAGATTATTATCGATTCGATTGATGAAAATGTTTACCAACAACGCCCGCCGAATTTTCTTATTCATTGATTAGAAAGGTGATTTTGGGCAAGGGTAACAAACCATGGGCAACTATGCTTCTACATAAACGCCTATCAGATTTATGGGGAATTAAAAATGATTGGAAACTAATCCCCCTGGGTAAGGGATTTTTTTGTGTCAAGTTCTTGAATGCGCAGGATAGAGCTCGAGCCCAAACACGTATTAATTGGGCACTCAATCCAGGAACTATTAGGCTCTCTCCATGGGTCCCGGATTTCAATTTGTACAAGACACACTTCGGTGGCAAGCGTTTGGGTGCGAATCTTTGAGCTCGATTTGGAGTAATCGGGATCCTAATACCATCTTGGGATCGCCAAAGCGATTGGAAATCCGTCTGATTGATCAACGATCGCTTGACGGCTATCTAGGGCATTTTATTCGGGTATTAGTGGATATTGATCTGTCGAAACCGTTGGAGGAGCACATCATGGTAGAACGGGTTGGCCAGTGTTCCTTTGTGTCAGTTACTTATGAGAAATTACCGGAATTTTGTTCAAAATGCAGGGTAACGGGACATTCGACGGTTTCTTGCCGTATTACTCCCACAGGGAACTCAACCACTGAAAGACGCGCCTCTCGACGATCGGGACGCCCCAGGACATCGGTGCGTCGAATTCTATGCAACGGGGTCGTTCTAGGGTCCGTAAAGTTTACCGGTCAAAGGCAAAGAGAAGGGCAGGAAAGGCCATTGATGACTCCATGAAAATGCGGGTCATCAAGGTCGTGTTAAGGAGGGTGAACATTCTTCTTCACATATTCACACTAAGAATTTTTTTGATGTTCTAGGTGTTGATTAGGTGATGTGGCATGTGATAATAGGAATTTGGAGCAAAAATCGATAATGAGAATCCGATTATGGCCGGAATATAATACTAGCAACACAGACAGAGCCATAGTTCCTTATCAACCGCAGCAACAAATTTGGATGAACAGGGACATGCTAATTTGCAACGTGGAATAAAAATAGTTTCAAATAGTCTTCCTTTTAATGATTATGTCCTTAGCTCCAATGATCCTTTCGAGGGGTTCAAGGCTATGGCCCGTTCTTTGCCGGAAACATTGGTCGATATGGTGGATGAAGATGATCAAGATGATGCGAGACAAATTGGAAGCTTTAAAAACCAAGTTAGCGACTCTTCAACTGCTCCGATTGTCATTCACTCAAGTGATTCGTCGGTTATAAACGCTATGGCAATTGTGGTGGAAGATCCTGGTCGATATTCCACAGGATACATCGACCATCGGGAGGATACTCAAGCACGTGCAACACAAACACAAAGCAATGTCCTTCGAAAATCCTATAGAAATAAACGTCCATCATTTCGATTGAGATTTTAAGTTATTTTTGTTATTTCTTTTATGGGGTACTCCGGTCCTATCAAAGGTTTTTCCCAATGGGTTTTACTTTAATAGGTTTTAACGAGACCTTTTTTAAAGCTAATTGATTGGCTTGTAAGAAGATACTTATATTTTCTTTTTTAATAATATATTGCATTTATTCAAAAATCTCATAGGCGCAGAAATGCACCCATCTTGCCTTCTAGAACATATTTGCACAATTTTTTATTTCTCGACGAAAAAAAAAGAACATATATGCACAAATTTTTAGTGAGTTTTCAAGAATAATGACACAGAATTCGTACGTACACCGCCCACTATGATTGTTCCCTTCTGCCATTTCCATTTGATTCCTTACCATCAAACATTAATTTTTGGAAAGAAAAAATGAACAAGAAAAAAAAATCGGACTCCTAAAAAAGAAAAGAAAAAAGTTGGGTTTTCTATGGATGAACTAAAAACGTTAGCTAGAACTTTTATCTAGACAAATATCAACAGTACTAGTAAAGTTGCCTTCATCTTTTCAAGCTTTTCGTCATGACCAATTTTGGAATCTTTATCATATCAATTCAAAGGTGTGTAAATGCTTATCATCTAGTGTGTGAAAAAAAAGTATATATTTTTTGCAACTTTGGTCGAGCTATAACTGGGCTCAAGTATTAAAGTATAGGGCAAGAGCAAGTGCCCATAACTGGCCCTAAAATAACCCAAAGGCCGGTTTGTAGGGTTGCTTTAATTTCCCATACATAGTATTGCTGTCGTATCTATAAACACATTGTCTTCTATTTGCTCTATCATTTGATTTGTTTCCCAATCCATCAACATTACATCATGCTTTATACATATATGTATGTGTATCACACACATATATGTACATACATGCTTAAGCATAAACATATAAATAATTGATAAAAAAGAATTAGACATTTATCAATCATCAAGATTCGTTTGATATTGTTGTTTTAATTGAATATCTGAATATCATGTTGGATAAATCTTGTTTTAGTATGATAACATTTTGTGGGTTTTCGAGTAGATCATTTGATCATCATTACTATTATTGATAAACGTCTAGATTGTTACATTGTGCATGTTAATCAATTTAATCCTCGACCTAATTAATTTAATCCATGATTTGGCATGGTAGATGGCAATGGATGGGGCAGGTACTTGAAGACCTAGACTCGCCCCGTTCACCCCATGGGACGGGGTGAGGTGGGTCAACCAGGTGTAGAATAAAATTTTCTTAATATATTGAGAAAATAAAAATATTAAGAAGCAAGGTGGGTACCACTAGGAGGCGAGAAGGGTCGGTTGTAATGTTAGTTGGAGGAGTCGACAGACTCGAGGCCAAAAATTACAAAATTTAGGGGCTCAAATTTCTTGTATACCTTTTATATATATTGAATATAAAAACAAATGAGATATTAAACGAAGAATGAGTTCAAGGTAATGGGTTAATGCTTAGCACCTCAAAACCTTCAAATATCATCATCCCAGTTTCTAATCTCGATCCTTGAGTGCAGCTTGCATGATTTTTTTGCTAAATATTTTGTGAGCTAAGGGGAGCAAGTCTTTGGGTGTAGCTTGCAAGATTATTTTCCTCTCAATATTTTGTGATTTAGAGCCATTAGGGGTGTCAATCGTGTCGTGTTTCGTGTTCGCGGGGTCGTATTTTTACACAGGTATTACGGGTATGACACGAACCCGAACCCGACCCGTTTAATTATTCGTGTCAAGATACACGACCGAACACGACCCGTTTATAACACGGGTAACCCGACACGACACTAAAAACTCCGTATAAATTAAAGTTGACACGAAAAAATATTAAAAAATTAGAAAAAAAAAATTATAAATAAAAAATACATAAAATATTAAAATTTATTAAAAAAATGCATATAATAATTTTCCATCATCATATAACCAACTAAAACATCACAAAATATTAAAATAATATATCACAATAAAATTAAACGGGTTACATAGGTCAACCGTGTCGACCGACTGACCTATTTTTTTTTTTTGTGTTAACCGTGTCCGACCCGATTTTGACCCGAACTGTTAAGGGTTGTACTGCACCGCTAAATTCGTGTTAGGTTCGTGGTCGGGTTATCATGTCGTGTCACAAATTGACGCCCCTACGAGCCATGTTCCATTGGGCTTATAACTTTGCTAATTGCTAGAATGAATGGCAAATATTCCTTGGGCCTTATAATCTTCGATTGCTTACAAAATAATCGCATTAGAGTGAATACTCATATTCTCTTGGACCTTATAACCTTCTAATTGCTAAAAAAACAATCACATTTATTTGTTGGATTTTTCAACATAACTTTCATATTATTTTAACTATAATAAAAATATAAAATTATTTTATATATTAATGTACATTATTCTTTCTTTTATTGTTTAATTAATGTTGTCTTTAAGTTTGTACGAAAAAAGGGCTCAATTTTTTAAAGTTCGACTCATGCCAAAAAATTGAAGGATCGGCCCGAGCAAAGGTGATACCTAGACACGCCTCACCCTCTCATGAATGATGCAGGTCAAA
Organism: Rehmannia glutinosa; assembly: GCA_016081115.2. Taxonomy (NCBI): domain Eukaryota; kingdom Viridiplantae; phylum Streptophyta; class Magnoliopsida; order Lamiales; family Orobanchaceae; genus Rehmannia; species Rehmannia glutinosa. Next base: position 72,266 of record JABTTQ020003457.1, read on the forward strand.
TTGTCATCCCTATGCATAGTAGGGTAATAGGTTGTGTTAGAGTTGACTCTACCGAGTCAAAACTCTAATAATTTTAATTTGTTGTTATCTTGTTATTTTGCCAAGTTTCTAGAACAAAAATAAACTAATTATTTGCAGAGCATAAGATTTGAGTTTTCACAAAAAGAGTCCAAGTTTTTTCAAGAAGAGGGAGAGGTGCTAAGTGTGTTCGTTAGGTGTTGACGTCACCTTTATTAACACCTCTTGAAAGTTAAATCTTCTTGGTAGTTTTGAGAGACAATCGAGTGCAGGATAGGTTATAGTTGTTCTCTTATGTTTACTGGTAGAAGGTTGAGTCAAGAGATCAAGTACAATAGGGAAGTCTTGGTCTTGTTCTTTATTGGTGTAATCAACATTCTACTTCATTGTTTTTGCCTTAGTGGCGCCGCACAAGTATTTTTATACTTGTGCAAATTTTTATTCCCTGTGTTCATTCTCATTTTTATGCTTTGGTTATTTTTCTTAATTGATAAAATAAACAAAGAATCTGAAAAATACAAGTTTCATTTGGGTGACACCTAGAGGTGTTGCCAACACTGCACAACACTCACCGCAAAACTTAAGAATTCGACCCGAACCCTTGAATTCTAACAATTGGCATCAAGAGCCTACACTTGATACTACTAAGTGAGATCCTGTTTGTTTTTGCAGTGTTTGCTGATGGATGGTCAAGGAATTTCGATGGTTCGTCCCCCAGTTCTCGATGGAACGAACTACTCCTATTGGAAAGTTAAGATGAGGGCCTACATAAAGTCGATTGATGAGCGCATGGAGGAATATCCTGGTTGGATGGACTCTCCAAGAATCATAGATCCGATGGTGATTCTGTTCGAAAAGAGATAGATCGGACGAATGATGAGATTCAATTGCGATTTCAATTCCAAAGCATTGAACGCCATTTTTAGTCTTTGTGGATATGACTCTCTTCAAAGTAATCTCAAAGCGTAGAATCGGCCCGAAAGATCGTGGGATGCTTTGTTTTGCATTGTGAAGGTACACAGGGTGTTCGTAGAACCAAATTGAGACTTCTTGCAACTCAATTTGAACATCTACGAATGGAGGAAGATGAAACCATTTCATCTTACAATGCTAGAATTTGTGAGATTGCTAATGAAGCATGTGCTCTTGGAGATCCAATCGATGAACGAAAGACTTGTATCTAAAGTCATGAGATCACTTCCTAAGAGATTTAATGTCAAAATCTACACCATTGAGGAAATCAAGAACACGGAGACTCTACGCCTTGATGAACTCATGGGTATTTTGCGACTTTTGAGCCGAACTTGGCTCAACGGGAGGAATATGAGACGAGAGGAAAAGGAAAAAGCATAGCTTTTCGCCGCAAGTCGGAGGAAGCTACGGTGATGCCCAGTGATGCCAACACTTTGTAATGGAACACTTCATCAAGGAAATGGAAGATTGAACTTGGTGAAGAAACCATTGCAATGTTGACAAGAAGGTTCAACAATGTATTCAAAAAATTAAACAAGGGCAAAGATTCCAAAACTCCTTTCAATAAGAGGATTGGCCGAAGAAAACTGGTAATCTTTGGAACTCCTACTCCCATGAAGAAGACGATCGGACCTTTGAGAATCCATTCTTTAAACTAAAAGAAATGGATAGAATCCAATGTCGAGCATGTAAGGGGTTTGGTCACTATGTTAACGGTCAGCGCCAACACACTTAGGAACGTGGGATGAACGTATGTGTTTCCCTAAGTGATGATGACCCGATCTTTGAAAAGGTGGAGGAAGAGGAGCTCAATCAAGGCTTGTTTACTATGTGCGAAAGTGTGCCTCGAGTTCGGAAGTTCCGGAAGTGTTACCGAAGTGTCGTATCACCGATACAACACCGACGACACCTCGAGAATCGAAGAAGATCGGTACTCTGTTTCGATCGTCTCATCTTGTTGGAGCGAGGACATTTGTCCTCAAGCTCTTTGATTTTGATAATCAAGATCACGATTTGATTATTAAAAAAAAAGAACTTGTAGAAAGTTTGTCCCAAATAAAACTTGAAAATGACGTTTTCCTCAAAGAAAATGAAGATTTAAAAGCTTGGGTCTCAAAATTGGAAGTTCTTTTGACTAAGAAGGATAAAGAACTTGATCAAACAAAAATCGAACTTTGTAATCTTGAGAAAAGGGTGAGTCAGTTTGATTCTAGCTCTATTGTGGTTAATGAAATTATGAAAACAGCTAGATTTGACAAAAGTGGTTTGGGCTTCAAGCCCGATAAACTGTAAAGCAAAAATTGGTCGATTCTCGTGAAAATGTTGGACTCAAAATTCTTCCAAACGCATTTTGTTTGTCATTATTGACTAACTCGGGCACACTAGACCTTTTTGTAAAGAATCGAAAAATGATAAGAAAAAAGGTCAAGTGTGGTGCAAGTGACACGACACACACAAAGACGACACCTCAAGAAAAATGATAAATTTTTCCAAAGAATCCTTTCGGGAGTGAGTGAGACAGATGTTGAATGCCATTCTTGTCTTGTTGTTTACACTTCTCTCAAGTCCAATGTTGAAGGCACTTGGTATTTTGATAGTGGCTGCTCACGCCACATGACAGGTACCAAGTCACATTTAACTGATTATGAGGTGTGGAATGGAGGAAGAGTGAAGTTTGGTGGTGGTGCTAAGGGAATTATAATTGGTAAAGGAACTCTGAATGTCAAAGGTTTTCCTAAACTCAAGAATGTTTTTCATGTTGATGGCTTACTTGCTAATTTAATTAGTATAAGTCAATTGTGCGATGATGATTTGCATGTTAAGTTTGATAAAGACTCTTGTTCTGTCTTTGATAGCAATGATACGTGTGTAATGGCTGGTACGAGATCTACTGATAATTGCTATTTGCTTGGAAAAGATGAAACATGTCATCATGTCGATTTTGATGAAAACATTCTTTGGCACCAAAAACTTGGACACGTCAATTTTCGAAATTTGAAAAAATTAATAATCTTCTTGAAGCGATTAGGGGTATTCCCAAACTTACCTTCAATGGTAAAGTCACTCATGTTTGTGAACCTTGTCGAAAGGTAAACAAACCGAGGTGTCTCACCAGGTGAGACAACACTTCAATACCACACCGCTTGCTTTGAGCTCATTCATATGGATTTGATGGGTCCAGTTGAGGTTGATAGTTTAGGAGGGAAGAAATACACTTATGTGTGTGTTGATGATTTTTCGAGATTTGCTTGGGTTGAATTTTTGAAAGAAAAATCAGAAACCTTTGAGGCTTTTAAGAGACTTTACACTAGAATTTGTAACATGCACGATTCAAGTATTGCAAGGATTCGTTCGATCATGGGAAAGAATTTGAGAACATTTCATTTTCAAATTTTTGTGAAAAGAAAGGAATTTTCCATGAATTCTCGGCTCCCATAACACCCCAACAAAATGGGGTGGTGAAAGAAAAACGAGAACCTTGCAAGAGATGGCCCGAGTAATGTTGTGCTCGAAAAATATTTCAAAAAGATTTTGGGCGAAGCTTTGAATCTCGCATGTCACATTTCTAACCGTGTGTACTTGAGACCAAGGCTCTACTATGACTTCATATGAAATTTTAAAAGGAAAGAAGCCTAATCTCAAGTATTTCCATGTGTTTGGTGTGTCCGTTATATCTTGAATGACAGGAGAATTTGGGAAAGTTTGATCCTAAAAGTGACAAAGGCATGTTTCTTGGTTATTCTAAAAATAGCCATGCTTATCGGATTTACAATCTTGAACTAGAACAATTCAAGAAACTGTTAATGCCGTTTTGATGATTTGTCAATTTTAGGAAATAAGTCGAGGAGGATGAGAACATTGCGATGTGATTGACTCTATTATTCCGCAAAAACTCGTCGTTGTTTGTGATTCTCGGGGTGTTACCGGGAGGTGAGACCACACCCAGCCAACACGGTCTTTGATAATCTGGTGAACGAGCAAGAAAGCTCAAAGTGAAGTGAACTCGATCGAATCTCGTTCGTGCAAAGAGATCCTCGAGGAAGATCCGGAAAGACCATCCAACCACTCAAGTCATTGGAGAAGTGTCGATAATATCGAACAAGGAGAAAGGAAAGATCGAACTACGGGGATATGGTGAGACCTTCCTTTTCTCTTCTACATGCTTGATGGTAAGTCGCTTGTTTTGTGTCAAACATTGAGCCCAAGAACATTAATGAAGCTCTTAAGGATGAATTCGGATTAATGCCATGCATGAGGAATTGAACCAATTCATTAGAAATGATGTTTGGGACTTGGTTCCACGCCCCGACAATGTTAATGTCATAGGCACTAAATGGATTTTCAAGAATAAAAGTGATGAACATGGAGACATTGTAAGGAACAAAGCTGACTAGTTGCACGGGGTTACACACAAGTAGAAGGTGTTGATTACGATGAGACGTTCGCACTTTGTTGCTGCTCGTCTTGAGTCTATTCGATTATTATTGTGTGTTGCTTGCTCTCTTGATCTTAAGTTGTACCAAATGGATGTCAAAAGTGCTTTTCTTAATGGCGTGTTAAATGAAGAAGTGTACGAGAATGCCCAAAAGGATTTCAAGATCCACACAAACCTAATTTCGTTTTTAAACTTAAGAAGGCGTTGTATGGATTAAAACAAGCCCCTAGGGCTTGGTATGGAAGATTGGCGATTTCTTAGTACAATTTGGTTTTAAAAGAGGCGGTGTTGATAAAACCTTGTTCATTAAGAAAGATAGGCACCATATGACTATAGCTCAAGTCTATGTGGATGATATAGTGTTTGGTTCTACTTGTGATTCTTTACGTGATGATTTTGTGAACTCTATGTCTTCCACTTTTGAAATGAGCTTGGTTGGGGAACTTAATTTCTTTCTAGGTTTACAAATTAGACAACTACCGATGGTATTTTTGTCTCACAATGTAAATATGCAAAAACCTGGTTAAGAAATTTGGTCTTGATAAAAGAAGCACATGAGAACACCCATGAACACTAGTCAAAAGTCATGTGGGGATGAAGTGTCTCAAGGTGTTGACAACACCTTATACAGGAGCATGATAGGGAGCCTACTTTACCTCACCGCTAGTCGGCGGATCTTATGTTTAGTGTTTGTGTGTGTGCCGTGCAATCGACCCTAAAATCACTCACTTGAATCTTTGTTAAACGAATAATAAAATATGTGAGTGGATCTCACGATTTAGGGCTATGGTACACTAAAGACACTAACACAAATTTGGTGGGGTTTAGTGATTGATTTGGTGGTGACTTAGAGGATAAGAAGAGTACCTCCGGTGGATGTTTTTATCCGGGAACAATCTTGTGTCGTGGTATAGTAGAAAGCGAGTTGTGTTTCTCTTTCTACCGCCGAGTCCGAGTATGTGGCGGTGGTTCATGTTGTGCCCAACTTATCCGGATGAAGCAAATGCTTGATGATTATGGTATTTCTAGTGATATCTTTTGACCATGTATTATGACAATTTAAGTCTATAGATATCTCTAGAAATCGGTGCAACATTCCCGAACTAAACACATTGACATAAGGCATCATTTTATTCAGATTTGGTGGAAAAAGGTTTGATTCACATTGATCATGTTTCCACCGAAAATCGGATAGTCGACATTCTCACTAAATCGTTGGATTTTGAGAGATTTTCGATCTTGGAAATCTCTCGGTCTTTGTGTCAAACTTGGTGAAGTGTGGTGTCTCGAGGTGTGACGACACTTGTCGTAACACCTATTTTTTTTTTTTGTTTTTCTCTTTTTAGGTTTTAGGCATGGTGCATAATATCTTCAGGATTTTCAAATTGGGTGTGCCATCCGTGAAACCTCTTGATTGGATTCGAGTTATTCTTGTGGCCAAAAATCGGATTGAATACACTACAAGTACTTGCACATTTTCTTCCTTATATTTGTACATTTTTAGCTCCTCTGTTTTGAAGTTTGTTACTAAGTAGTTGAGGGTCTTTCATCTCTTGTATGATCATGCCCCATGCGAAAATTGTAACGTTTTTCAAACATGAGCTTAGCTCCGTGATTATAGTCATTAAAGTAGTTGAGGAATCTTTCACATTTCTGTGATCATGTTCCATGTGAAACAATGACTTGTTAATTAAGAGCTTATGTGTACTTAAAAAAATTGGAGAAAAATACACAAAATGTGTATATAAAAAAAAAACAAAAGGAAAAATACACAAAGTGTGTATGAAAAAAAAAAAAGACGTGTGTTATTGATTCAAGATATGGTTGAATTTGTGCAAGGAAAAATCATTAAAAGATCGATGTATGGCCATGAAAATTGTTTTGATGAAAATCGGGAAGTGTTTAGCCAGATGTGGCCAACACCTTCGCGGAACACCTTGTGGTATTTGTTTTCGACTTTTGTGTGCTTGATGCATTTTTTCTTTTTCCTTCTTTTCGTTTTTTCTTTTCATTTTTAGGCATAATCGGGAGTTGATTAAGTGGATTTGTCCCTATAAATTGATTTTCGGTGGTTACGTGGGGTGGTTATTTTTTTCTCTCCATTATCCTAAATTTTAGGGGCTTAATGTTAGTGGGTTGAATTGAGGGGAGTTACATATACGGAATTTGAGATAAATATCCGCACTTAGTGGGTAGTTATTTTTGGTCTTTATATTGCTTATAAATACTATGATTTATTTCAAGTGTTTGTAACATCATTTTTTTCATTTTCGATCCTCTTTATTTCCTACAGTCGTGATTTTCAATGGAGGATGAAAATATTGCCAACATTTTGGCCCAATTAAAAATAACCCACCACCTCTTTCATCATCATTAAACCCAACACAAACACCCATTCCATCATCTTCTCACAACCCGTCACCTACCACCCAAAATCCACCATCATCCACCTCTTCACCACCAAAATCCACAAAATCACTGCCATGGCGTCACGATCCATCGATATTAGAAGTGAGTGGGCGAGAGCTACAAATGGTAAGCCACCTTCTTCGAGTGTTCGAGAAAGTGTGACCGCACTCAAGAAAACAGGACGAAAACCCTAGACGACCGGCCAGAATCCGTTGTGCCTTCGGCGGCGATTGTCCCTATAATCACCGAAATCGATGTTCTGGGCGTCCAACTTCCAGGACACGAAGAAAATCCGCTGGATGTTGATGACCCACCGGATTTGGAAAGCATCAAACACACATTCGGTCCTTTAGGCACTCCATTCACAAAAAGATCTCGTCGACTTCAACGAAAACCCCCGGTTACGGAATTCGCACGACCCAAGAAAAGATCTCGAGGTTCAGGTAATGTTGGGTCATCTTCTTCAAAATTCTCAAAAATTCCTTCCTCGCCCCTTCTAATGTTGAAAAAGAAGGTCCTACTGTTGACCCAATAACTGGGAGAAGTGTTGAGGGAGAAGACAACCCTGTTGAAACCAGGTCTGAAGAAATTGGGGGTGAGGGTGACGAGTTTACTGTTCCTGCTAATGTGTCTGGAGGTGTGTCTCCAGGTGATGCCAACACCAGTGCAACACTGCGCAGAACAAGAGTTTTTTAATCTGGTTTGAATGATCTTTCAAGAGAGTAGTGATGCCTCCGATTTAAGTCGGAGTATGAGGGAGAAGAAGTTAGTGATGAAAATGAGAGCATGGAAGAAGGGCCACGCGAAAACAGAGGTTGAGGAAGATGATCAGAAATGCACATCCCTATTCTTTGAACTAAGGTCCAAAAGGGTCATGCGATCGAAATGTGTGCGGAGGTGTTGCCACACCTCACACAAAGACAACATGAAAATATGGAAGAAATAGATGAGGAGATGGTGAGAAATTTGCCCAAGCTCGGGCAAGTGATTCGATATCGAGATAAGTAATCCACACTCCTCTGAATTTCTTTCCATTAAAGCTAGTGAAATTTGGGAAGTTGTCATCAAAAAGGATATCATTCTTGAAAAACCTCTTAATCTTGATGATTTTTCCAAATATAACCTTGTTCAATTTCGGAAGATCGACATTTTTCGCAAACTACCATGCATGCTAAACCGCGTTTGTTGATGGTATTGTTCGAGAATTTTATTCAAACATTTTAAAGAATACCTTCAACAAACATTCGCAAAATTTGGAAAAGTTTACCTACGGGAAAACTTTATAACTTCACACCTTCAATCATTAACAACCACCTTGGTTTGCCTAATGATGAAGGAGAATTAATTTTTGAAAATGAGGATGAAGTTATAAAGGAGCTCACTTTGGAAATGTTTTGAAAAATTGGCAAAAGCTCCAGATTAAGTTGTACTCTTCACACTTAACTTCTAAATATGTTGTTCTTCACAAAGTGGTCATAGCTAATTGGATTCCTACCTCGAATAATTCTATCGTGACTAAAGCCCAAGGGCATTTTATTTTTAAACTTGGTAGAGAGTCCACATAAATTTTGGTGAGCATGTTTTCTCCTTAATTTCCCATTTTCTTGAGAAGAAAAGCACATATGGTAGTTTAATATTTCCTTCCTCATCTTCTCTCGTTCTCAAAGCTCAAGGAATACCACTCAAAGATCACGAATCGTACACCTCTCGAGCCTTCTTCTATTCCCATCAAAACCGATTTACTTGAGGACCCCATATTCGTGACCTTTCCTATAGGTGTGCAGAGAGGTGTTACCACACCTCCCGGCACACCTCCCGTCTCCCAAAGAATTTATCTCTGTTCCACTTCACCTTCTTGAACTCGATTTATAAACCGCCATTGCACGATTGAAATATTTACTCGTATTCGGGATGAAACGAGTAAGTTAATTTCGCCCAAAAAGGGGAGACACTGCACAAAAACAAGCGAGGTTGGAACGGAGGCGAAGTGCTAGGGGCCGAGGATCAAGGGGGAGAAGAGGAAGAAGTAGGAATGCAGGCAGGGGAGTACAGGTGCAGAGATTGCCGGAAATCAAAGTGCTTCGAAGGTGTCAATGAAGGTGTTGCCCCATCTTGTTGGAAACACCCACGAATCAATCCGGTGATCATTCCCCGTATTCTCAAGACATGTTTGGTTTGGATATTTGATGTTTTGTTTTGGGATGCTCTTAGGATAATTGTACTACGATAACTCGATTTCTTATCTTGGTTCTTGTTTTTCTTCCGGATGATTATGTGTGTTTTAGGGGAGCATGTATTTGAACGGTTTTTTGGTTGATTCCTCCTATGATTACTTGTGTAGTTCTACTTCTCCTATTCTTAGTCCTTTGTCACGATTATTATTATGATGAGTTTTAGGGGAGTAGTTCTTATCTTGGTTCGCTATTTGTGATTACTTTGGATGGATTGTTTTTATTCTGGGATATGCTTGTCTCGGTTGTTATTTAGACATTATTTTGTCTAAGGTTTTGTGCAGGTTTTGTTCTTAAATTGGCAAAAAGGGGGAGATTGTTAGAGTTGACCCTCGAGTCAAAAACTCTAATAATTTTAATTTGTTGTTATCTTGTTATTTTGCCAAGTTTTTAGAACAAAATAAACTAATTATTTGCAGGCCCAATTACATGATTTTGGAGACTTAGTCGGTATTTGTTTTGGGAGTTGAGAGATAGTGGGAATTGTGTCCTACTTTCAAGGAACCAACATCTCTCAATCCCCCACTAACCCCTTAACTTGAAAGTTGGTTGTGTGGCCTATTTTGTAGGGATGCAACCGTTCTATAAAAGGGCAAGGAGATCGCACAAAGCAAGGCACGGATTCGAGCATAAGATTTGAGTTTTCACAAAAAGAGTCCAAGTTTTTCACAAGAAGAGGGAGAGGTGCTAAGCGTGTTCGTTAGGTGTTGACGTCACCTTTATTAACACCTCTTGAAAGTTAAATCTTCTTGGTAGTTTTGAGAGACAATCAGTGAGTCCAGGATAGGTTATAGTTGTTCTCTTATGTTTACTGATAGAAGGTTGAGTCAAGAGATCAAGACAATAGGGAAGTCTTGGTCTTGTTCTTTATTTGGTGTAATCAACATTCTACTTCATTGTTTTTGCTTTAGTGGCGCCGCACAAGTATTTTTATACTTGTGCAAATTTTATTCCTGTGTTCATTCTCATTTTTATGCTTTGGTTATTTTTCTTAATTGATAAAATAAACAAAGAATCAAAAATACAATACCACATTGGGTGACACCTAGAGGTGTTGCCAACACTCGCACAACACTCACTACAAAACTTAAGAATTCGACCCGAACCCTTGAATTCTAACAGTTGTTTCTCCATATTAGAGATTTATGTATCACATTTGATTTGTGGGATAAACACATGCATTACTTAGAGCATTCTCAAGAGACTCTAATTGAAAATTACTCTTTATTTTAAAGAGTCATACACCAAAATTCATCTCCAACAAATCTTTATTTAAACTTTTAAATTTAATGAATGAATTTTCACTCTCCAAATTTGGAAAGACAAAATCACTTTCTATAATTAATTGCATTAAATGATCAATTACTCCTAATATCATATTTGTTGTTTTTCTTGCACTTTTAATGACCATTTTTGAAAGGCAATTTCCAAAATCATACATTGAAATAAAGTGTCAAAATACAAAGAGTGTGTTGGAAAATATAAAAAATATTACTCTTTAAATTTAAAGATGCTCTTTATTACTAAGAAATGCTCTTTAAATTTGAATAGTCTCTTGGGGATGCTCTTATGTAGGCCTTTTTACAAAATATTAAGAATAGATATGTGTCATGCATGCATATAGTGATACGTATGCGCATGCATATAGTGATCTGAAGTTAGGCAAAATTGACCTTTTAGTCCTTTAAATGGAGCCTCTGAAATATTAAAAATAATTGAACATTATTCATGATAAGAAAAAAACTTTAATTTTATACTTTTAAAATTTTATTTAAATTGTGAATTTCATGTTTTAGAATTAAAAAAACTTTTTCCTTCCAATATTTTACTAACAAAATCTTTTACTAAAACTATTTTAGAAAAAAATATTTTTTCTATTTATTTTTAAGTTTAAGTTACTTATTATTTTAAAAATAATAACAATTATAAAATTTACATTTAGTTATTGGAAATATATTTGATTCAATGTAAACCTGTAAATAAAATAGAAATAGTTTACAATATTGAATAATTTCATAATTTATAAATATAGAAATTATTTTTAAAAAGAAGAAAAATACTATTAAAATATTTTATATTTCTAACTAAAAGTATATACTTAAATCATAAATATATAGGTATTACCAAATTATCCATCTTTTCAAAGAGTATAAAATGTTATTCAAATTTTAAAAATATAAAGAAATAGAAAATGAATTAAAACTCATTTTTTATCATGAATAATGTTCTTCAATTTTTAAAAAATTATTTAAAGTTTGAATTAAAGAAAATCCACTAGCATTTACTTGTTATAGCAGATAACGAGACTAAAAGTGCGAATTTCATCCATTTAAAGAATCGAATTCAAAGTCAAGAAAAAAAAAAAGGATCAAATCTCAGAGAAATTCTACTTAGAGTCTAGAGGACTAAAAAACAATTTTGCCTAGAAGATATTACAAAAATTACAGAATTAAAGTTATGTGCATGGATGACATGACGACATGTATAGTGAAGATCAAAATGTCAACTTGAAAAATGGAGTCGAGGGCGGTTCAATTTGATGATCAAGAATAGGAAAAGAACAAACTCACAAAGTAAAAAGCTGATGAACAATTTGATGATGCCATTTTTGCATGCAACGGCAACCCAATTTGATTTTTCTTTCTAAAAAATAGTTTTTATTTATTTTTGGGGATGCAGGGCGTAGCAGCCGCACTGGCAGTTACACCTAGCCAACCCAACTTTTTTTTTCCTTAAAAAACATATAATTCTTTTTTAAAAAAATCCCACTAAACAAAATGGAATAAAAAAAAATTGTGGTGCTCGGGGATCCCCTAGATCCTCTCCCCTGTTTGGATGGGTCGTTTAAATTAAACAAAGAGTTAATATAAGTAGTGACAAAATGATCTATATGATTGAAATAGAGTTGGAATTTTTGGTTTTTGGGAACGAGATAGATATTTGGTTATGATATACCACAAATTTTAGAATTTGGCCAAAATAAAAATTTAATTCGTGCGAGTACATATAAATTTTATAAATTTAATGAAGAGGTCTTATATGAGATCGTTTCATGGATCTAAATTAATGAGATCTAAACACATAAAAAATCTGGATTATTTTTATGGGTATGAGTTTGGGTCGAAATTCTATTTAAATATAGGATTCATCTCATTTATTATATTCATGAGACCGTCTTACACAAGTTTTTGTGAAATTTAATTTGTTGACATCGAGAGCAACCCATATGCAGCGCCTACCATAAATATTATATTTTGCGCGGCACACGTAATCGAAATACAAACTTTTAGTCGTCATAAATTCTCGATATAAATCGGCGATGAATATTTTGGTATTTCGTCGTTATAGGTATTAGCGACATGAACCTTTTTTTTTAGATAGTGACGAAATTTCTTAGGGGCTACTTTATAATTGCCAATATATGTTATTGTTCGGGTTTCTTTATATGAAATTTATCGAACTTTAAAAGTTGTAACTAAATTTGATTTGATTATTAATCGAATCAAGCCGATGAGTTTTAATCAGTCTTAGGATCCATTAGGAGAGTTGGGGTACAATTGCACCCCCAATTTTAAAGATATAAACATGACTAGAACACAATGTGTGATGAAGTTCCTCTCGTGCGGTTTTATGAAAAAAATGACTTTTGAAATTAAAGACAAATATAGAATCTTGAATGTATTTTATAAGATTCTAATGTATGATAATATTTTTTTGATTTTATCAATAATAAAAAAATTAAATAAATAGTATTTTTCACCTAATAGTCCGATGCTATTTTAAAATTATTACAATATAGGAGATAAAATTCATAAAATTATATACTAGGAAAATGCACATGCCATTGTACAAAAGGGAGGTCTCACGAGATATACATCTCGTACATTACACTGAGTCTCATATAGCTATATGTTAACCATTTGCAATTGTAACTTTTATTTTAATTTAATAAAATTTTAAATAATGTTTATGTGCATGTGTTTTAATATATATCGTACCCCCATTTTTAAATTTCGTATCCGCCACTTGGTTTTAATCGAGTCGAATAGGAATCAAATTCGAGTAGTTTGATTTTTATACTATTTTATTTTTTCACTAATCTGAATCAACTCGAGTCGTTTCATATCTTATCAAATGAAAAGTGTTGAAGCTTAGTTTAATTTTGTTATATTAACAAACGAGCTTAAAGAGCTTTTAAAAATCGACCATTTTTTTGGTAGGAATGTAGACCATTTGATCTCGAGTTCTCGAAAGTCAAGTATCGAGTAGCTTGATTTTTCAGTATATTTGCATTATTTTGTTTCTGTTTATATGTGCCTTTAATCTTGTTCTAGATTTGGTTAATAATTGTACCAAATATTGTGCAAGATTGTGTGAAAATGATAAAAATTCTTCAGTTGAAATGGCATGAAATCGGTATCAGATCAAGCTTTCCGCCTTTGTAGTATTTAAGCATAGCCTAAATGTATTCCTCTGTGTATATGGTCATTCTTTATAGTAGTATACAATATTACAAATATACCTATTTTTGTCTGCCCAATAACTTTTTAATTATTTACAAGAATAATTCATATATCATATATGTGTGTGCTTTCTTCACCAATACTGGGAATCGAGACCCATAAAACATAATGAAGGTGCATCGTTGTCTTTTTTCTTTTTCAGTATATTTTTTCTATTTATTTAGAATATTTGAAGATTGAATGCAAGCAAATTAAAGTAAGAATACAAGGTCGTAAATGTACTGGTTATGATAATAATATATAAAAACTTAGTTTGATTATAAACGCATTAAGTCAAGAATTTTAGATCTTGTTAGACTATTGTGATCAGCCCTAGGCCCCCATGATCGATTCTTCTATATTCATTTCACTTTGCATACATGAAAATTGATTCTACTCTACTCTATTAAAGCGTACCTATCTTTTTTTTTTTTTTTTTTTTGAGAATAAGCGTACCTATCTTTAATTTTACTATACAAAAATAATTTGATTAATGATATATCAGATACTATAGGCCCAAGTCCACCTGCATTGGCATTGGGCCATATTCACTATAGGTATTTTATTATGAAGTCGGGCCCCTGACCCCCAAAGCCTTTTTGTAGTTACCATGTTATTATTATATTTCAACATCAACTCAACCAACAACATGGCAAATGTTAGGAAGAAACACTTTGTCATTAAAAGTGTGACGTTTTTAGCTCTTTAGGAGCTAAAACTTTTTTTGTTGCACTTTGCTCTATGAACTATATGGATTTTACACTTTACCATCCGTAACACCTTATTAATTGTTGAAATTTAAGCCGAAATTTTATTACATGAACAAAGTTGCGAGAAATCGCTTATGCACTAATTGGGCCGCAAATTTGAGCCTAGCGCTAGGGGACTTAGCAGACTTCTAGAAACAATTCTATTTAATTTTTCTATTTTAATATAATTTTGGTTGTCTACGCCCGATTTTGACCATGGGATTTTTCCACCGATTTAAGATAATCTCCACCTTTAGGGACGCCTAGTTAAAGGCGGCTATCTAAACCGATTTTTACAACACTTCATATGAATGACACGCCTATTATCCGTGTACTTTTTGGTCAATAAGGTTGTTTGATGTGCTTAATTATATTCCAAGTATTGAACCTATGAAAAGTTCGATTACTATTTTGTTCCATATAACATCATGGAATTGACCAAAAGTGCACAAACATGAAGTGTACCATCCATGTGGCATAATCATGGCAAAAAAATCAAAACTCGAGGTGCTCCGGATGACGGTCACGAAAACTCGTGTAGTTCGGATGAACAAATATAACAACAAAAAAGTTTAGCTCCCAAACGCGGATATCGCCATAGTTTGGATGGTAAATATTTTTACCACAAAATTCAATATGTGCATTTAAATGTCTACTTTAAGGAGGATAGGTCAATCCTGTGTAAATGACCTCAAATTTTGGTTTGTTAAAATTCATCCAAGGTAAGCTAAGACTAATTAATTGGTGTATGTTTTGGTTTGGAACTCATTAGAAAGTCTTTCAGACAAATCAAGTTTGAAAATAAAAAATCTAAGGTCTCATTTATAACATCAAGTTCAAAACTTTGCTTAGACCCTCAAATATCATCTCAACTTTTTTTAATTTATATTACAGTGTTGTTTTACTCTAAATTTAGTATTGTTGTATTATTGGCCCTTATATTCATTTGGCCCATTTACAATGAGACAAGCCCACACAAGCAACCCAACCGAGCAATCGGCCCAATACATGTGTTAGCCCATCTCTTGAGTTCGGGTCTCGAACTCGGATCTGCGGATCCGACTCTTTGTTCGCGGATCCTCTAGTTGTATCTTGGTTGTCCATTTTTCCAGGTTTGATCTCAACCCTTGCTTAACCCTACTACAACACCCCAACCCAAACCCTAATTCATTATCCGAAATCTCACTTCTCTCTCTAAACCTCTCGAACTTTCTTTCTCTCGTGTGATACTCTATCTCTCTAGAAATCTCACGAGATCTCGTGATATTTCGGGTGATCTTTGGGTGTGAGTGTTAGAACTCGAGTATTTCTTCACTTGTTCACCACCTTTGTGGACATCTCCTTCAGGTTCTTAGTAATCTAGGGTTTGGGGTTTGGTGAGTTTTTTAGGGTTTTCCCGTGGTTCGATTGGCTACTTTGTGTTGGGTTTCTTGAGGGCGTTGTTGTGGGAAGGCATGCGGGTTTCTTCTTGGCCTTTTTAGTGATTCTCTCCGGTGATTTGTTGTGTGGTTTGGGTTTCTTGGTCTTGAGCCGAAATTTCTCAATATTTCGGTTTTAGGGTTTTATCCCGTATACTTGATCTTACTTTTATCATTTGTCTTGTAATATTAATTCTTGAGCCCTAGAGTAATATTCTCGTATAATATGATTCTTTATTAGTGTATTTGTGCTTGGTTTGTACTATCTTAGGCGGATAGATACCTAACAAGGTGGTATCGAGCACCTATCCGCCTCGTGTGGGTTGGTGCGGTTCTTGGGTTGGTTCTTGGTGATTCTTGGCATGTGCATGTGGTGTTGCTCGAGTTGGTAATCCCGAACTAGCTTCCCGTGGTAAAATTTCTTATCTCTTTTTCTCGTTGTTTCTTTCTCTTGGCTTGGTTGAGAAACCCAAGCATCAAGCCCTTGACCCTACATCATACGAGTGTAGTGGAATCTTGAGTGCGAGGGGATCTTTCCGAGTCCCTAGTGATCCTGTTCTATTTTTGTTGCTATACTACGATCTTGATTATATCACCTGTGTGTGATATTGTGTTTCGTGGTCCTCTTTTACATTGCTTCGTTGATCTGTGTGATCTCTGTGTGGCCTTCTCGTTGATATCCGTGAACTTGTGATATTCTCGTGAAATGTCTTGTTTCTGCATTGCCTCCGTGTTCGTATTTGTTTTCTTGCAATACTTGAACTATGGTTGTTGCTTCTGGATATCATATGGAGCCTTTCAATGGTAAAACTGATTTTTCTATCTGGCAACAAAAAATGAAAGGAATCTTAATTCAACAAAAATATTTTAAAGCTGTTGAAGGCAAGTTTGGTGAGAAAGATTAGAAGAACTTAAACCGAACTTGATGAATATGCTTATTCTTCAATTATTTTGAATCTCTCGACTCGAGTTGAGAAAGGTTAGAAAATTGTCAAGTGCAAAGATTTGCGAGAAAAAACTTGAAGAGCTTTATACGATACTTGTTTGATAAATGATTTTATCATGATTTTGATAATTTTATTTTTATACCAAAATAATATTTTTAAAGGTTGTCCAAATACTCCTAAATGATTTAAAATAATTTTAATATTTTTGGAGTATTTCTTCAAGTTTATTTTCGATAAAATTGGACAACACATTTAATGATTTTGTGTCAATGGGTTTTTACATCAAAACTATGTTTCTAAATGTTATCCTAATACTCCCGATCGGTCTAAAATGTTTTTACTATTTTTTGGAGTATTTCTTGGAGTTTATATTGGACAATACTTTTGATGAATTTGTGTTAAAGTGTTCGTTCATCAAACCTATATTTCTAATATTGTCCAAAATACTCCCGATCGGTTTAAAATATTTTTACTAATTTTTCGGAGTATTTCTTGAGGTTTATTTTCGATAAAAATCGGATAACATTTTATTTTGGAGGTCGACCAAAGAGGCGGCCGTGCACTGAAACGAGTTTCTTGAAACGAGAACTTGCTTGAATCCTAAAAATGGTCGTGGGGACCGGTCCACCTAGGGGACGATCGTCCCCCGGGTGACCGGTCGACCATCCCCTCGGACCGGTCTCCCGTGTGATTTTTCTTTGTGTTCTTTTCAAATCTTATTTTGCTTGTGACGGTCGCCCTCAAGTTTGATAGCAAAATTCTAACCGTTGTGCATCGGACAAACTTTCCTTAAATTGTGGGATTGATTTCTAACAGACTATATTCTTGATTTTAATTGTATTTTTCTGTAGATTTCCAATCCCCAAGAGAGAGCCTATGCTTGATCAATCAACTCCTATAAATAGAGGAAGTTTTGGAGCAACCAATACAACAATTGAGATACAACACAACAAGATACATTCAAGCAAAGTCTTTAGTTCTTCATTGTTATCATTCTTGTTGTATTTTGCCTAGCTTATCACTTTCACATCTTGAGGTCTAGGCTTTCATTTGTTGATTACACTTGCACTCAAATTGTATTATTCATTATTGAGTTGTAATCTTGATTTTGGTCATCATTCACACACAAGACATCCTTGTGAGTATTCTTGTGGAAAGAATACACTTGGGTGATCTAGGTGATAGGTGTTTCAAGAGTGTGGTGCTCTTGAGGTGTTGAAGAATTTGGTATTCTTCAAGATTGAAGATTGTGGTGATCTTCAAAGGTGTCGTTGAAGGAAGATTGTGGTAATCTTCAAAGGAAGATTGTGGTAATCTCAAAGGTGGTGTTGAAGAAGAGTGTGGTGCTCTTCAAGGTGTTGTAAGTTGAATTTGTATTAATTTTGGTAATTAAAAAATTCTTTTTCTTTTTCGAAACCCATCCGGATATCTTTGGGGTGGTAGAGCACGTAGTCCCTAGGTGGGGTGAAGCTCTATATATCGACGCGTGTTGTTTACATTCCACACCTTTATTATTGTATTGGCTTGTTTTGTTCGAAAAATAGGGCATAATCGAAAAGATGGAGATAATCTATTCACCCCCCTCTAGATTATCGTAGCCGCTTGGACTTACAAGTGGTATCAAAGCCAAACTCTTTGGCAAGCTCGTTTCACATCGCGAGTGAAGAGGAACGATCGTCGCTACGAATAAAGCTCATCTTTCCTAAGCACCTCCACCACCAAGCCACCTCGATTTGATTCCAAAAATTTTGTATTTTGGAAAGAAAGAATGGAATGTTATTTACAAGGTTGCGGGTTCGATATTTGGAACATCGTCATCAATGGAGAATCCATTCGATGAAAGACACACCATACACCTCCAAAGCTCTCAAGGAGCTCAATGATGAAGAAAATAAAATCATCTCCTTAAATGGTAAAGCTCTCAATATTTTATATTGTTCACTTACCAACTTGGAATTTAATCTTATTGTAGGAATTCGATCGGCTCATGAAGTATGACAAAAATTAGAAGCCATTCATGAAGTATATGCAAATGATAGGAGCAACTCAAAAGCATCTACTTCTCAAAGGGATACAAGGTCAAATCTAAGGAACAAGCCTCTTACAACTTCCAACTATGAAGAAGTTGAACATTGTCTTATGGGCATCGAAGAAGAAAACGAGGTATGCCTTAAACCCTCCACTTCCTATGATATTGTTATATACATAATGATTATAGTGATTTACAAAATGATTTTGATGATCTTCAAAATGAATTCCAAAGCTTGCTTGTTAAATACAGAAATTTGAAAAAGGAATTCAATGCTTTGAAAAACGATAAGGATAGCTTATTTACCACCCATGAATCACTATCATGTGCTCACACCACCACACTTGACAAGGTTAGAAACCTTGAAAAAAAAAAATAGTACTCTTGTTGAAGATATTAATTGCATGAAAAAGGATTTATCAAAATCCAACTTAGTACCGATAAAATGACCGATATTGTTGATATTCATAGTTGTGATAAATTGAAACAAGGACTTGACCTTAAGCCTAATGTCATTAATCATATGAAAAATAGTCAAGTCTCTAAGCATGTTGGTTATTACACTTCTATAATTATTACATGCTTCTATTTTTGGTAAAAAGGGCCATACGGTAAATAATCCTCGGGCTAGAAATAGCTCTAATTATTGTTGGAGACCTAAAAGTCTCAAGACTAATCCCAAAGGACCCAAGCACTTGAGGGTACCACAAAACAATGTTATATTAGGTACCCGTGAAATAATAATCGAAAAAAATTCATACCGCTAAAGAGACATCAAATGACCATCTCATTTGATCAAAAAAAGACACCACCAAAATGAATTTCCAAGAGAAAGAAATTATCAACAATGGGAAAGACATAATCCTTGAAAATGGAACAATCGAGAAGCTATCATCAACAAGATGATTTTCAAAGGGAAGATATCATCAACAATGGGAACGACACAACCCATGGAAATGGCGAAATTGGTAAACCGTATCTCCTATTTAAATATGCATTTTAATTAGTTATTATGCATGTCTTTATTTGTGCATATATTTTCAAAATGAGTTTTCAAAATATTCTTTTTTAAAATTAAGGTCTTCAATATATATTTGTGTTTTTAAAAAAATTCTTGAAAAGAAGACCTTGTATGATGCTTATATTAAACTCTTGTGTATTTGCTTAGACTTAATTGATTTACCATTTCTTATGAATTTTTATGGCAAGAGCTTACTTGTGATATCTTTTATTGTTTTAGCCTACACTTGTATCATGTTCGTTTTGTGCTATACTTGTTTAAGATATGTGTAGGATATATATTTCCTCATCCTCTTCAAGAGATGATTGAACTATCGAGGCACGCTCATCATTGGTATTCATCCTATAGACTCGATATATTTTTGTCATATGCCTATGTGCTTGTCTTTCAAGTTATTTCAAAATATTTCATATAAGTGCCATTAAGAGGATTTTTCGATTTTTAAAAGGCACGATTCTATAAAACTTGTCTTATCCGAAACTTGTAAAGGATCATATTTGTTTTGATAAAACATTTGAATTTTTATCCTCTTCTCAAATTATGCATTTGATTGCTCATATTCATTCTTGTCAAAACTCTTGCTCAAATGCTTCTTTTAAATGATGTATCAACTATATGCTCTCGGATTTTCAAATTTCAAAAGAGACCTTATATAGCTTTCTTTAAGCTTATTTGAACTTACACGTTGTATTATATTCTTGATGATTTTCTTTAAGCATAGTATGTGTTACTTGCTATAATGTCTCCATTATTCGATATTACTATGCTCTTGTGCAAAATTCTTTGTTGAGATTTTGTAGAATATTTGTATTTTTGAACAAGTATGATGAATAAGGCAAGGTTAGTAGCTCAAAGGTATTGTCAAGAAGAAGGTATTGATTTTGATGCAACACTTGGACTCATAGCACATTTAGAAGTTATTTGCATTGTACTTGCTCATTCTTGTTTTAAGAATATTTCAAGCTTTACCAAATGAATGTTAAATCCAATTTTCTAAATGGTTTTATTCAAAAAGAAGTTTATGTAAAACAACCTACGGGGATTGAAATTTTTAAGCCAAATGATTATTATAAAAGGCCTTGTTTATGTTTAAATCAAGTACTGTGTATGGTTTGATAGACTTAGCTATCTTTTGCAAAATGGTTTTACAAGAGGTAAAATTGATAGTACACTCCTTGTTTTTGAAAAAGGGTAAGATTGTTTACTTGTGCAAATTTATGTTGATATTCTTGGTGCTACTTATGAATATTTGTGCAAGATATTTTTCTAAGTCCAATGCAAGGTGAACCTAAGATGATCGTGATGAGGGGAGCTCAATTTGTTCATTGGAATTCAAGTTCAACAATGTCAAGAAGGTGATTATATTTCATAATCAAGGTATACAATAGAACCTTTCAAGAAAGTTCGGCATTAAAGAAAGAACCATCCCAACCTCTATGGCTACCAATGTAAAAATTGACAAAGGTTGAGGAAGGCATAACGGTCGACAAACAAATTCGAGGTATGTTCATTCACTTTTATTACTCCCATAGACTCGACATTCCATATGCATTACGTCTATATGCTCGAATTCAAAAACTATCTCAACGAATCTCATTAAAGTGTCGTTAAAAGAAAATTTTCAAATATTTGAAAGGCGTTTTCCTTATGACTTGTTGTATCCAAAGTCTTAAAACGTTCTTATTTTTGGGATAACAAGTCCGGTGATAATAATTTCTCAAAATATGGTTCGTCATAATTGAACTAAACATATTGAGATTCGATATTTTTTTCTAAGGATTGCATGGTTAACAAAAACTTGAGATGTATTTAATTTCGTCTCAAGGATAACTCGCGGACTTTTTAATCGCTCACCGCGAGTATTTTACCTCATTTCGAGCTTGATTATGACATAATGTATATTGAATGAGGTCTACGTTTACATTTTGCACGTTTTAAAACTTAGGAGCGAAAAATCGGTTTTTTGGATCAAATTTCGGATTTTCGAATGCAATTGAATCGGTGGGCTGCCGGGCGGGCCGACCGGTCGCCCACGCTTCGGCCGGTCGCCCAAGCCCTAGACCGGCCGCCCTTAAGGATTTTTCAGATATATTGCATTCTGTTTGAGACTTTGGCATTTTGACCCTTTTAACTCTATTTTCGTCCCCTTTGACATTTTCACACAATTCACCTCAAATGAGTTTTGTTGCATAAATTTCATATTTTGGGGATTATCTAGCTCGATTATCATCATTATTGCTCGTATTCACCGATTAAATGGTAAGAATTCTACTCCTTTATCTCAATTGGGTTGAACCTTGAGAACTTGGTTTATATGCATTTTTTTGATGAAATTCGTATGTGTTTGTGATGAGCTTATTGATTGTTGATGAATGATATTTGTAAAATTACTTTTGGTAATGAAAAACTTGGCTTGATTACATTTACAAGGGCTATATATATCCTTTTCAATCTTTGACGCCCGCAAGTGTTCGATAAAATGTTTCAATGAAAAAGTCATTACCTACATTATTCTCTTTGTTTTCAAATGTCCTATATATTTATAGAGATCGTGTTTTGCTAATCAAATGAGTTTTCATAAGCTTTTACAAATTGTATGATCGACTTTTCCTCCTATTTGGTCTATAAGCTTCAATGTTCAAATTGCTCGATACATCGGTTTAGTTGCGCACTTTGATATGATTATATGATTTTTTTATCATGCTAACATTCTTTTGATGATTCCAAAGGGGAGAAACATGTTATAAGCTTATTAGCTAAAATAAGCTCGAGAAAGAAAGTTTATAAGCTATGGCTTCTAAAAGCCATAAGTTGTGCATCATACTTAGTCCAATTGTTGAATTATGGACTTATATACTTGTCTAATGATGTTTTGTTGACAGGAGAGCTTATAAGCTCTTGTTACTTAAGCTCAATATGTAAAAGCAGAGCTTTTAGCTTTTGGTTAATTGCTTCTACTTTACTCTTGTTGTGCATGTTGATAGGGGAGCTTTTGCTATATGTGTTTGAATATCTTTACTCTCATCCTTGTGACTATATTGCATGGAATGTTGTCGCTCACAACGGATAGTTCATTTTAACCAGAGTAAAATTATTTTATTTTCAAAATCGACCTCGTTAAAATTGTTTTGGTTTGTAATCATCAAAAAGGGGAGATTGTTTGATAAATGGTTTTATCATGATTTTGATGATTTTGTTTTTATACCAAAATAATGTTTTTAAAGGTTGTCCAAATACTCCTAAATGATTTAAAATGATTTTAATATTTTTCGGAGTATTTCTTCAAGTTTATTTTCGACAAAATTGGACAACACATTTAATGATTTTGTGTCAATGGGTTTTTACATCGAAACTATGCTTCTAAATGTTGTCCTAATACTATCGATCGGTCTAAAATGTTTTTATTATTTTTTGGAGTATTTCTTGGAGTTTATATTGGACAACACTTTTGATAATTTTGTGTTAAAGTGTTCGTTCATCAAAACTATATTTCTAATATTGTCCAAAATACTCTCGATCGGTTTAAAATATTTTTACTAATTTTTTGGAGTATTTCTTGATGTTTATTTTCGACAAAAATCGGACAACATTTCATTTTGGAGGTCGTGATTGGTCGACCAAAGAGGCGACCGCACTGGGAACGAAAGAACTTGATGAATCCTAAAAATGGTCAGGGGACCGGTCCACCTAGGGCGACCGGTCGCACCCGACTGGGCACGGCCGACCACCCCCGGACCGGTCTCTCCGTGTGATTTTTGTTGTGTTCTTTTCAAATCTTATTTCTGCGCGACCGGGCCGCTCTCAAGTTTAACAAAGAAAATTCTAACCGTTGTGCAAAGAAACAAACTTTCCTTAAATTGTGGGATTGATTTCTAACAGCTATATTCTTGATTTTAATTGTATTTTTCTCAGTAGATTTTCAATCCCCAAGAGGAGCCTATTGATAAGGGTCTTTTTATGCATGTTTTATGTGTATATTTAAGTATGATTTGAGTTATTTTATTGTTAGTTTCATAAATGTTTGATTGTACATAGTTCACATTACTCCGAGGTGCTTTTATTGGTGTAGATTGATGATTTGGAGCTATTTTTGGTGAATTTTGGGCCATGGTTTCATGTCAAAACATACCCAGGGGTTTCTGGATGCAAAAACACTCAAAATCCCAAGCTAAACGCGTCATTTCGGGGCATTTTCAGTCAAACACGGGCGGGATGTGTTTTAAGCACGGCCGTGCTTTTTAGAAGTCAAAAACGAGCAATTTTTCGACCCGACGTACCAAACACGGCCGTGTTTGGGAAAATCCAAAAACACGGCTTTGCCGTGCTTTTAAAGCACGGGGCGTGTTTTTCGTCTAGTCCTGGATGTTCTTTTGGCGGAAATTATGGAAGTTTTCCCTTTTGCATTTTGACAACCTTTGAGCAACTTTTACATCTCATTTTCCGCACCAAACTCTATTATTCCGTCAATTGTCATGTGGACACAATGATTCAATCAAATCAACCAATGGAAGTGAAGTATTGTCATGTGAATACAATGATTCAACCAACTCAACCATGAATGTGCACACAATGATTCAACCAACAACCATGGAAGTGGAGCATTTGTTAGCATTATTGATGTGTTCTTTCACAAAGATGGTGCCTATAAAAGCCAAGAGTTTGAGTTGGGAAAGGAATTCATAATTCATGTAGTATTCATTGATAGAGAGATTCATTGTATATTCATTGTATATTCTAAGTTTCAAAGCAAAATACATTGAGAGGATAAAAGAGAGGTAGAGTTGGAAGTTGAATAGCAATAGAGGAGAAGGCTTGGAGCTCAACATCATTGCAATCAACCAAGGAGGAAGTCTTATATTGGTCTTGAATAAGAGCTAAGTACACCATGTTCATTTTATTCATATCTTCTTGTGTAGTATACTCTTTTGTCAAAGCCATGTGTAGCTAAATTTCTAGTGTTTGAATGTAATGAACTCTAGAATGAATTTGTGATTAAGGCTTGTATGTTTTTAATAAAATCTTCATATTTTGTGTGATTCACTTATATTATGCTTTATTCATTCGAATTGGTATATGCGCAATATTGATTTGAAGTTTATTTTTCATCCGGGAAATCGAGAGATTCATGGTGAAATAGAACCTATATAAGTGAAAAGAGTTCCATGCAATCTAGATATGGGACGACATAAATCTTACGGATTAGGGTCAAACCTAATATGGGAATTCACAAATCGTAATAATCTTTGTCTTGGGGTTTTAACTAGAAAGAGATTTCAGTTAATCAACTTGAGATTAGAAGTTATTCGCTCGATAGAGGGTTTAACTTAAATCAGGAATTTCTACGGTCCACATAACATGAGATTTTATTAAAAGAGGTTGGTTTTGCTTAAGGGCTTATGGTTGTATTTTTATCTTGTTGAATCACAAAAATATTCTAGAGGATTTACATTCAACATATTTCTATCTCTTGATTTCTCATTCCATAATCTACTTTTATTTGATTTATTGTAATTTGCAATTATTTTAAATTCTCTATTTTTCATTTTCCATTTTAACAAACAAAACTCGAAAATTGCTAGATTAGATAACAAAGGGACGGTAATTATTAGTACTTACAATCCTCGTGGGAATGACAATCGGTACTCAATAATCTATACTACAAAACGATAGGTGCACTTGCCTACGGTTTTATAGAGTAGCTTTTGAGCCATCACCTATGCTTGATCAATCATCTCCTATAAATAGAGGAAGTTTTGGAGCAACCAATACAACAATTGAGATACAACACAATAAGATACATTCAAGCAAAGTCTTTAGTTCTTCATTGTTATCATTCTTGTTGTATTTTGCCTAGTTTATCACTCACACATCTTGAGGTCTAGGCTTTCATTTGTTGATTACACTTGCACTCAAATTGTATTATTCATTATTGAGTTGTAATCTTGATTTTGGTCATCATTCAACACAAGACATCCTTGTGAGTATTCTTGTGGAAAGAATACACTGGGTGATCTAGGTGATAGGTGTTTCAAGAGTGTGGTGCTCTTGAGGTGTTGAAGAATTTGGTATTCTTCAAGATTGAAGATTGTGGTGATCTTCAAAGGTGTCGTTGAAGGAAGATTGTGGTAATCTTCAAAGGAAGATTGTGGTAATCTCCAAAGGTGGTGTTGAAGAAGAGTGTGGTGCTCTTCAAGGTGTTGTAAGTTGAATTTGTATTAATTTTGGTAATTAATAAAATGTTTTTTCTTTTTCAAACCCATCCCGGATATCTTGGGGTGGTAGAGCACGTAGTCCCTAGGTGGGGTGAAGCTCTATAAATCGACGCGTGTTTTTACATTCCGCAACTTATTATTGTCTTGGCTTGTTTTGTTCGAAAAAAGAAGGTATAATCGAAAAGATGGAGATAATCTATTCACCCTCAGATTATCGTAGCCGCTGGACTTACAATACTACCCTACCTTCAAAACTTTTCATTCTTGAAAAATTTTGATTCAAATTGGACTTGACAAAAGATATGGATGAGAATCTTGATATTTTTACAAAAATCATCCAAGATATAAACTGATCGAGATAAGAACATTGATGATTACTCCCATATTATTCTGTTAAATGTTATCCCTGATTCTTACAGTGATGTGAAATCTGCTATCAAATATGGTAGGGATCAAATTTCTTTAGAAATTGTTGTAAATGGTTTGAAGAGTAAGGAATTAGACCTTAAGTCTTCTAAAGGGAACAAACAGGGAATGGGGAAGTGATGCATGTAAGGGGTAGATCCGAATAGATCTAATAACCGGAAAAATTATAAGAAAAGAGGTAAAAACAGGAAAGCAGTGTCTAAGTCTAGGCCTAAGAACAATAGAAAATGTTACAATTGTGGGGAACATGGTCACTATATTAAGGAGTGTACTAAGCCTAAAAAGGGGAACCAAAATCAAAAACCTCAGAACAATGATCAAGCCAATCTTGCTTCTACTAGTGATAATCTTGGTGATGTGTTTATGATTGTGGAGTCTTGTGATGATTCTGTGAACTCGTGGACTGATCTTGCTAAATCTGAACTTGAGTGGTTAATTGATTCAGCTTGCACCTTTCACATGACACCTTATAGGCATATGTTTACTGATTATACTAAAGTGATGCATGGCTCTGTGTTTATGGCAAATGAAAAGAAATGCATGGTTTTTGGTATTGAAAATGTATGTCTCAGATTTGACATCGGCTATGTTTTAACTCTAAAGAATGTGAGACATGTTCCGATCTTAGTAACAATCTTATTTCTTGTCTTTGCATTGAAATCGATGGGCTTGAAGGAAATGTGGGAATGGTATGATGAAAATCCTTAAGGGTTCTATGATTGTTGCTAAGGCAACTAAAACTAGAAATTTGTATGTTTTGCATGCTAAACATGAATCCTCGTGCATGTTTCTACTAATAAAGTTGTGAACTCTGTTGTGAATGATATGGTGGCTTATGGCATAAAAGGCTAGGTCATATTAGTGTTAAGGGTCTTGAATTATTGCAGAATAAAAGTTATTTTGGAAATGATAAGTTGAATACTTTATCTTTCGTGACTCATGTGTGTATGGTAAACAACAAAAGGTGAAATTCCTTCCCCTGTTCAACCTAAACGATACCTAGTTGTGATGTTCTTGAATACTTGCATGTTGATGTGTGGGGTCCTTCTTCGTGTGCCTACACATGGTGGTAATAAGTATTTTTGTCCATCATTGATGATTTTTCGAGAAAAGTATTTGTGTTTTTAATGAAAAACAAGTCGATGTTTTTGATAAGTTCAAAACCTGGAAAATTCTCATTGAAATCAAACTGGTAAAAAGATTAAGGTTTTAAGAATCGATAATGGCCTGGAATTTTGCAATCAAATGATGGACAATCTTTGTGATGAATTTGGCATTAAGAGGCGCAAGTTCATGTTTTACTCCCTCAAAGCAAAATGGGGTTGCCGAGAGGATGAATATAACTCTCCTGGAAAGGGTGAGGAGCATGTTGGCTACCTCAGGTCTTTCCAAGAAGTTCTGGGGTGAAGCTGTTGTTACAAAGAACCTATTTGATAAATAGGTCACCTTCAGTCCCTTTGGATGGGAAATACCTGAAGAAGTCTGGACTGGAAAAGAAATTGATTTTTCAAACCAAAAAGTTTTTGGATGCTCAGCCTTTGTACACCAAAAACATGATAAATTGGAACCCAGATCTGTGAAATGTGTCTTCTTAGGGTATCCTGAGGGTGTTAAAGGTTTCAGATTGTGGTATAAGGGGGAACCTGGTTTTAAAAACTGTGATTAGTAGGGATGTAGTGTTTAATGAACACGAGTTTCCTTGCTTTAATCTTCCTTCTCCTCAAACTACTTCTGAAAATAATGGTACTCCAAGTGAGGTAGAGCCTTCTCACATGTCTCCTGTTATTGATTTTCCTGCGATACTATTATCAATGATGCTATGCATGATAATGTGAACAATGATGATGTGCATGTTGATAATAATACTCAGCATGATGATAATCATGATGACTTTCCTGATGTTAATACTGAAAATGCTCCTGTTGATAATGTGCAAGATGAACTTGGTGATTATGTATTAACTAGGGATAGAACTAGGAGAAATATTAGAGTTCCAAACAAATTTGCTGATTTTCACATGACTTCTTATGTGTTTTCTGTGTTTGATTCTATTGAAAATTTTGAGCCAAAAACCTTTGCTGAAGCTATTAAGTCTGTTGATTCTGTTAAGTGGATGAATGCTATGCAAGATGAAATGACTTCATTGCATGTGAATAATGCATGGGTGCTTGTTCCTAAACATGTTAACTGTTCTATTGTAGACGGAAATGGTTATTTAAGGTTAAAAATGAAGTCTGAAGGTGTTAGGTTTAAGGTGCGTTGGTAGCTAAAGGTTTTACTCGAGAAGGAATGGATAGATTACATAGAAATCTTTGCTCCTGTTGTTAAATTTATTCTTTGTGAGAATCATGCTTGCTTTATGTGCACAGTTCAACTGGGAACTGAAACAATTACATGTTAAAACTGCTTTTTTACATGGGGACTTGGATGAAAAGATTTATATGAAACAACCCGAGGGCTTTGAGGACAAATCCAAGCCTAAGCGTGTTTGTTTACTTAAAAATCTTTGTATGGTCTTAAGCAATCACCTAGCGAGTGGAATAAAAAATTTGACGATGCATGCTTGATTTAAAGTTTGTTAGAAGTCAATTTGACCATTGTCTTTACTTTAAACTTGATGCTACTACTCCAATATTCATGCTTATATATGTTGATGATATCTTGATTGCTAGTCCTTGCCTTAAATATATGGATCATGTCGAGGCGTTGTTTGAGTGCTAAGTTTGACATGAAATATTTAGGTGATGCAAAGAAAATTTTGGGTATGAACATTGAAAGAGAGACAGAAATAAATAAATCATTTACTTACACCAGTCATCTTACATAGAAAAGATTTTACAAAAAAATTTCTATGGCAAGTGTTAAATCTGTGAATGTTCCTTTAGCTTCTCATTTTTTGTTAAGTAGGGATCAGTCTCCCAAAACTGATTCTGAAATTTGTGCTATGAAAAACATTCCTTATGCAAATGCAATTGGTTCTGTTATGTATCTTATGGTAAGCACGAGGCATGATATTGCCTATGATGTGTCTTGTTTGAGTAGATACATGTCTAATCCTGGTATGGTGCACTGGAATGCTTTAAAATGGCTGTTGAGATATTTAAGGCATTCTACTGATTATAGCTTGTGTTTTTCAAAAAATGAAAATGGCATAATTTTGAAAGGATTTGTTGATTCAAATTATGCAAATGATAGAGATAGCAGAAAATCTACAACATCATATGTTTTTACACTTTGTGGTTCCTGCATTAGCTGGAAATCTCAGTTACAACATATTGTGGCTCTGTCAACAACAGAATCAGAATATGTTGCAGTAACTGAAGCTTTAAAAGAAGCCTTGTGGCTCAAAGTTCTTGTTTCGAAATTGGTTTTCTAAAAGAAAAGGTTGTAGTATTTTCGATTCTCGATCCCGGATTTCAACTTTGCAAAAACCGGTTTTTTCACGATAGAACCAAACATATTGATGTACGTTTTCATTTCATCAGAGATATTGTTTCAAAAGGTTTGGTTAATCTTGAAAAAGTGGCTTCAGAATTCAACCCGCTGATATGGGTACTAAGTGTCTACCCTTATCAAAGTTCAAAACTTGTTTAAAAATTTTAAATTTTGACATCGGTGACTAAGCTGTCCTTGGTGATTTCCCTGGGCTTATTGGCTTACTATGTGTTTGCTAATAAGTCCAAAACCTATGGACCAAAAAGCTTGCTTAGGTCGACTTGTATAAATCCGACTTACTTTAGTGTTTTTTGCATCAGAATCAACTTAGTGTTGGTTATGGTGCAAGTCTGTTGTACTACTGTATAGTAGGCACTTAAAAGCGATGATGATGACCAGTTTTTTTACCCAAAGTATGTCTAATGAATCTAATGAGCCAAAGGTGGAGATTGTTGTATTATTGGCCCTTATATTCATTTGGCCCATTTACAATGAGACAATCCCACACAAGCAACCCAACCGAGCAAATCGGCTCAATACATGTGTTAGCCCATCCGTTGAGTTCGGGTCTCGAACTCGGATCGCGGGATCCGACTCTTTGTCCGCAGATCCTCTAGTTGTATCTTGGCTGTCCATTTTTCCAGGTTTGATCTCAACCTTGCTTAATCCTACTAAAACACCCAACCCAAACCCTAATTCATTATCCGAAATCTCACTTCTCTCTCTAAACCTCTCGAACTTTCTTCTCTCTCGTGCGATACTCTCTCTCTAGAAATCTCACGGATCTCGTGATATTTTTCGGGTGATCTTTGGGTGTGAGTGTTAGAACCGAGTATTTCTTCACTTGTTCACCGCCTTTGTGGACATCTCCTTCAGTTCCGAGTGATCTAGGGTTTGGGGTTTGGTGAGTTTGTTTTCTAGGGTTTTCTGTTTTCCCGTGGTTCGATTGGCTACTTTGTGTTGGGTTTCTTGAGGGCTTTGTTGTGGAAGGTTGTGTGGGTTTCTTCCTTGGCTCTTTGGTGACGTGTGGTTTGGGTCTATGGTCCGAGCGAAATTTCTCAATATTTCGGTTTTAGGGTTTATCCCGTATACTTGATCTTCCTTTTATTTGTTGTCTTGTAATTTTAATTCTTGAGTCCTAGAGTAATATTATGTATAATAGGATTCTTTATTGAGTCTGTATTTGTGTCCGGTTCGTACTATCCGAGGCGGATAGATACCTAACAAGTACAAAACTATTACAAAAATTAGAGTGCTTCCAAATGAATATAGCCATTTTAATCTCCATTTAAAGAATCAAAATGTTCACTGTTAAACTGCTTTGTCTGAAATTTTCTTTGCATCAAGTGATCTTCTGTGCAGTTGCCTACTTTTCAACCTAGAATATCTTTTAGCAGCTGACAATGCATTCATCTAGGAGCGCCGACCTTTAGAAATTCTTGCATATCTTTGGGATTCCCTTAAATTAAACTTTATTGCACACAGATTAGTATGAGAACTTAGTTTATGTACTTAGTTGAATCTAATAATCCATTGAACATATGTAGATTTTAATAGCATCTCCTTTAATTCAATTGCATTAAACAATTCAGATATTCATACATATCCCCTTCTTATTCCCCTGTTAGTGTATATATAGCTATAACTCAAAACACCAAAAAGACCATCAAGAAAAAAAACAATTTTGTTGTAAAACCAAACTTTTATTACAGCAATTCTTAATTAGTGTTTTTTGTTTTTGTCTGAATGGATTGTGTAACGGAACTTGCTTCGCAAAACGCGGTAGTGATGTTCAGTAAGAGTACGTGTTGCATGTGTCATGCTATGAAAAGGCTGTTTTACGAGCAAGGGGTAAGTCCGAGGGTGTATGAGGTAGACGAACAAATTAACGGTAAGGATATTGAACGTGCCCTGATGAGGCTAGGGTGCAGTCCATCCGTCCCAGCAGTGTTCGTTGGGGGGAAATTTGTGGGGTCGGCCAAGAATATACTTACTCTACACATCGATGGATCGTTAAAGAAAATGCTCAAAGATGCTGGTGCCTTGTGGCTTTGATAGGTGTAATTGTAAGCTCCGAAATGTGGCTTAAAACAAGGACTACAACTAATTATGTTGTATCAAGTCACATGATGGTTTTATAGTCTAAAAACACAGATACATCTAAAATTAATCTTAGGTTGTCTTTTCAATTTCTGAGAGTTTACCACAATGCTGTCCTGATGTGACAGTAGCCAAATTTCCTTGTTTGTCAAATTTTAAATATATGACAGAAAAATCTTCCAGTTTTACCTTATTTTGGAGGGATTTTTTATTCAGTTTTCATTTACATTCCATGCGTATATAATTGTTGCAATTATACTTGAACATTAATGAAATTTTAATTCTTGAACTTGTCATATCAAATGTCAATAGAATCATGAACTGAATTCACAATCTTTTGTGGATTAGTATGCCAGCATGAAGTGTATATTTTGTATGCAAGAAGTGCAAACAATTCATAAACGAAACGGGATATTGGGGCGGCACAAGTGGGAGAAAGAATGTCAAATATATTGCACGTATACGATGAATACAAACTTTTGTGTCAAATATCTTTATCGTCACACGAATAAGTGAAGTTGGTTGTGTGCATGAACTTAGAGGTATCGCCGTCTTATTCTTACACAATAAAGTGACAGAGAAAAAGTTGAAGAACATATTACAAACTTATTGGTCTCAACTAGAATTTATCTCAATATTCCTCATTGTGATATATATCTCCACAACCTCTTTGTCCATAAGGTGTGAACTCATAAATGGAAGCAAAATTGTGAGAAAAACGATCCCGTTTACTGTTTCTGATAAACGCGGTCCATCATATATCAGTTCTACTCAAAATACTTTTAGACAGATCAAACTGTTCTATCCAATATAACATAATAAGAATCACAATAATTAATCAGCACTGTCCTAAGGCTTTTTCGTCGCGTTTCACCATCTACTGATGCTAGCTAGTGTGCCCACATGATCTTATACATGTCTGATTTTCTTCTAGTACAAAAAGTTGACATTCCCCTTACACGTGAAAAGTCGCCAGAAAATAAACATTAGGGGACGAGATTTTTGTTTTCCTTTTGTTGAAAATAGTTAACAAAGAGTTTTTTTAGAATTTTTAAGGGGGCAAGATTTAAAATTTAATAAATATATATACATGTATATATGTTATCATACTATGGTATATTGTTGATATATGTGAATCTGCTTTAGTGTGTAACAATTATCCACATATGTATTCTCAGATATTTCAAACTAGGGGACTGATTTGTCTTATAGCATCTATCCAAATATATCTCAAAGAACCTTCATCTTTATATACTTTTTTCCATTTTCATTTAATCAATTCAAATAATCCACCACCTTCACTTGCCTCTATAAATACAATCCCATGCACGAAACATTTCCAGAAAATAAAAAAACTAAGTACAAGTATATAACTCATTGCATTTTCCATCAAACTTTCTTTCGTATCGATAACTTGTGCATTGTAATTTAGAAGACAGAGTCTAATTTGATCGATGGATCGTATAACAAAACTCTGTTCACAAAAAGCAGTGGTGATCTTTACCAAGAGTTCTTGTTGCATGTGCCATGCTATCAAGAGACTATTCTATGAGCAAGGTGTGAGCCCTTTGATCCATGAGATCGACGAGGATTCCAGGGGAAACGAAATCGAGTGGGCGCTGATGAATACGCTAGGGTGCACCCCTGCTGTCCCTGCTGTATTCATTGGCGGAAATACGTCGGTTCGGTTAACACTGTGATGACTCTTCAGCTCAATGGTTCACTCAAGAACATGCTGAAAGAAGCTGGAGCCTTGTGGCTTTAGTAATTGTACTGATTTTCAACAACTTGTTTTTTTAGTAATTCTACGCCTTTTTGTAGCTGAGGCTTTAATTTATACAAAGTAAATGATATTTGGAGGGCATAGGTAGCTTTTGCTGTACTCTCTTGTTACATCAGTTAGTGTTTATAATCAATTGCACTTCCTCTGCTAACTATCTACAACCAGATTCTTGCAAATACTTAAAAAAGTGATTCTCAGCTTTTAGTTGGGAAAAAGAAATAACTTTTTAGTGTTTGCAAATGCCAACTTCTGCTTTTGATTGTGCTTGTTTAATCAAAATCTAAAAGCATGGGAGGGGTGCTTTAGATTTCTGATTCTACTTATGGTTTGACTTATACACACAAATGCAATACATTTACAATTTATTCAACGAACACTCTTTCTTAACTTAATTAATTTTTAGCTTCTATTTGCA
This sequence comes from Rehmannia glutinosa, assembly GCA_016081115.2. NCBI lineage: Eukaryota > Viridiplantae > Streptophyta > Magnoliopsida > Lamiales > Orobanchaceae > Rehmannia > Rehmannia glutinosa. The sequence continues at coordinate 106,369 of JABTTQ020003457.1, forward strand.
AACACTACCAACTTCTTTTGATTCTCAACTACGTGTCACTTCTATTGCAATAAATTACATCCTCCAAAAGCATAAGTGTTTGACTTTTACACACAAAGAACACATTTTTTACAACTTAATCAACAAACTCTCTTTTACCTTATTCAACTTGTCGATTCCATTTGCAAACACTACCCGACTTCCGATTCTCAACTACTTTTCATTTTTGCTACAATAAAATGATAAATCACTTCATAAGTTTTTGCCAACAACCTAAAGCATGAACAAATAGCACCCATAATCATCATTTTTCCTTTGAGTATTAGCACTCTCTCACATGATTGTTGTCACTTTATGTCTATGTTTGTGATCACTTGTTCGACTCAACTCTACTCGTTTATATCACGACCGATCCATAACGTGTCATTTTAGGCACAAACATTGTCGACGATGTTACTTAAACGTGCACTGGAGAATAACAAGACGATCGATCGCCTAATATCCGACCATCGATCCCAGAGTAAAATATGGAAAGCAACATCATATTACGGCTCAACAACCATCATGATGAAACAAATGTCTCTGGAATAAACTTTGAAATTCGGCAACTTCTATGTATGTGGCCCAAGTTAAAAGTGATTCTGGAATATGATGTCATTTCAGTGAAGGGAATATATTCTGTGATAACTATAAAACTGAAATGACACAGAGTTTACATATATATACTCTTGCAAGTATCTGACCTTTCAAGGCTCTTGGGGCTTATATACCTTAGTTTTGGTTTTACTTCTTTTGTGCACACAAAAATGTGTCCATTGTTTTTCAGTTGACAGAGGAAATATCTGTTGGAATTGTGTTTGGTAAAATGGGTGTTGACCCGATTTTGACTAAATAATTAAGTGGTTTCCATTAGTGAAAAATGGAATTAAATTATTTGTAAAAATTCTACTAAGAGAGTAGATGAGAATAGCATTTGGAATTTCTCAAAACCAATTCCGGGTGAATGAGAAATTAATGCTAGAAGTTAGCCACTTAATACAAATAAATAGTATGGAAAATGGAAAATGTGGGGAAGGAGAAATGCTCCATCCCACATAGAATAAAGAGGCAAAGTTTGCATACTTAATATATCCTAAGACGACTTATGGGTTTGGGCCCTTGGGGCACCCAAGTTTTTAAATGGGTGAGGGCCTACATGCTTATAGATTTGGTTCAAGCCCAGGAGGGTACGCACTGAAGCACGGGCGACGACGACGGCCCGTCGTCGATCGGTCTGTTCGCATCCGCAGCGCCGGCGCGACGGACGGCGGTCGCGTCGCGTCGCGTCGTCAGGCCGTACCTTCACGCATCCATGCACGGGCGGCGCATGGGCGTCCGCCAGGTCGTGCGTCGATGAGCAAATGCGCGTCATTGGTCTGCAAAATGTCTTTTCGAGCCAAAAGACGTGATCTTTCCATACGAGGCACCGAGGCCTATATTATTCGACCCTCTTGATTGAATGAATACACAAAATTCATCAGATTAATAAAACAGTTATTGCATTCAAGCATATTGACTTCCCTCCTTCAAAAGCTTGAAAGTTCAAACTCTTGTTGTTATTTGTAGTTCGGTTTTGCTAGTGTGCTAACTTAGGAATCGTAAAAGTCGTTGTATCTTAGAGACAAACGCCGGAACCGTAAGCACTCAGATACGAGGCGTCATTCGTCTTACGGAGGTGGATATAATTCGGCCTCGACTTAGCCATACACTTATTCTCTTAGTCATTTTCCGAAAAACAGAAACCATACACTTTTTCCTAACAAGATCAAGATAAAATACCTGTTGGCCAGTGATTCAGTGGCCCTATCCAAGAATATATGATGTTCTCGTGTTTTTTCTATCAATTTTTAGGGATAATTACAAAAGACCCCCGAGGTTTGGGCTAATTAAAAAAAACCTAGAGATGTTTCAAAATTACAACAAGCCGTCAAACTCCTGATTTGATTATGTCTTAAATTTAAGGATGTAATTGTAATATCTCTAGAAGTATTTTGGGGAATTTTTGAAATATTTTTTGCTTATGAATGGAGAAATGTAAACGGAATTATACCTAGAGGGATTTTTGCAACTCTTAAAAATCTCTGGGCATTTTTGGTAATTAGCCCGAACCTCAAGGGACTTTTTGTAATTATCCCCGATTTTTATTATATTTTTTTCTACAAAGATATATAATTAAATATAGACCTTTTTCGATCCGGTATATCATATATGGCTTCTTTGAAGTATTTGAAGTTGAAAGATAGAACTCCGGTTTATAGCTTCCAGAATTGGTTTTGTAATCTTGATATATCAATAACAGCCCACTAGCCCAAGTAATATCATGGACACATTTGCTAAAAAACGAAGAAGTTTTTTGAATTATCCAATTAATAGGCCCACATTTACTTTGGTTTGTTGAGTTTTTCCAATAAAATTCCATTTCGTCAATTAACACCCGATCATAGAAATCACAGAAATGTATCGCTTGAATTTTAAAACTTACGACAAGTCTTGTTAACATTTTACAAAATACGGTATGGTTTTCTATTTAATTAATCATTTGGAGCTTAGCTACAAATAATTTATTATTTTGTCTTAGTCACATCCTTTTAAGATATAACTTTTCAGTCATTTTTTCAAAGTTTTTAGTATTTGCTATGCAAAAACTTCGTGAAAGGACTTAAAGTTCATGAGACGGAGTTAACTTACACAAATTTTTAGAATTTTTACTTTAAGGTTTATTATTCTTAGGGTTTATATTTTTTTAGGGTTTATTTTTATTTTTTAGATTTAATTTTAATTGATTTGTATTTGTAGGATTTTTAAATTTTTTTTTATTTTTTATTTTTTATTTTTGGGTTTATTTTTGTTTTTTTGGTTTATTTTAAGGGTTCATCTTTCTTTAGGGTTTATTTTTATTTTTATATTTATTTTTTTATAATTTATATATATATATTTTTGGGAGTCCGTCTCACGATGTCTCATAAAGAAGACCGTCTCACAAGACTTCCTATATTTACCAAATTTATAAACTACTCTTGAATAAAATCTAGTTGAACACTCTATTAATTACTCCCTCATATTCACAATAAGTGTTCTTGTGGCATATGATTTTTTTCAAAAAGACGTCCTTTCCACATTTTCAAGGTTGGTGAGAATAAGGTTTTCCCAAATTACCCTTAAATCTATTGTTTGCTAACTAACGTTAATGCTTAAATTTGTTTGTTCCAAGGTAGCATTTATGATTAATTAAGGATATATTTGGTATTTTAACACAATTCTTAATATGCGTGTTTTTTTCTAAAAAAACACTTATTTTGAATAGGAGGGAGTAGTATTTTCAAAAACCGAATCATCGTCAAATTGATATATATTACGATCGCGCTCTTTAATAATTCTCGAGTATTTGTTCGAGGTTTTAGCAAAAAGTTTGGGATTTCGACCCAGAGGTTGCCGAATTTCGGCCTTGCGTGAAGCTCTTAAAATTGCCCGATCTCTCTCACCCGACCGACATTGTCTATCTTGGGAGATCTTTGCTTCGTGATTCTCGTCAATGAGGAAGCCTCATGCCCGTCAAGTTGCTCACATATTCTCTTTGATATTTTACCCTTAAGGCACAACTTAGTTAATTTTTTCGGTTTAGACGTCTTCTAACGTTATTGCGCATTGGCTTGTAACTCACACTAAAACTATGGTTGCGATGAATTATATTGGGATCATATCCCACCACCATTTTGTCAATCGTTGTTGGACGATTTCCAACGCATTTAATGATATTTTGTTTTTTTTTTTAAAAATGAAGTAGTTTAATATGTCAAATAGACTCACACATTTTTGAATTGTGTATTGATGATACTCATGATAGTAGCATCGGAAAAAAGAAATTATAGATTTATGGTATTGACTTCTCGAAACTGAGAAATAAAGAAACAAGATACTTCTAAATAAAATTGATCAAAGCAAAATATGATTTTGATTGTTTGAAATAGCAAATAATTGGAAAGATATTACAAAAACCAAACATGAACTAATATTTCACACGTTTCATTAATGTCAAATCAAATCAATTGTAAACTCAAAACCATGTGTTAGTATTCAATCATAATGAGACAACTAATGTTGTCCAATTCAAATAATTTAGAGAAACAAGTGCATAAAAGGTGAACTGACTACTTTCCACTACAAGAAAAGTCAAAAATAGCAACGGAAATTTCCGTTGCTAAACATAAAAATTCGTTGCTATTCAGTCTTAGCAACGGATTGGCAAAACAGAACATATCCGTAGTTAAAATCTTTGGTCACTAAAAATCTAACAACGGAAAAACAGAGCGTTGCGAATATTGCAACGGAAATTTCCGTGGCGGATAAATTAGTCCGTTGCTATTAATGGATCTGACGATATATATTGCACAACCAATATAACAACAATTTAGCAACGGAATTTCCGTTGCTTTCGATTATCAACGGAATTTCCGTTGCTAATTTAGCAACGGACATTTCGTTGCTAAATTAGCAACGGAAATTCCGTTGCTAATTTAACAACGGCAATTCCGTTGCTAATTTAATGATGGACGCCGTTCATATAGTAACAGTTCGTTTCGCCGCTAATAATGTTTTTAAAAAAATAAATAATGATTATACTATAATTTGATGTAACATAAATGTGAGCGCAATAATTTAAACTCAAACTATAAAATAAACCGAAATCACGATCTAATATAACAAAAAAATATTCGTCACATTGTCGAATCAAAATGCAATGGAAACTACAATTAACAACGTCAAAACAAGTTATACTTCAATACGCAAAATACAATAAAAGGCAACGTCTAAGAATGACTAGCAAAGCACCACCATCACGAGAATCAGTAGGAGGCGATTGACATGTGCTCGCACCGCTCCATCTCCGTTCGCATTTCCGTCCGCATATCCTCCATCTCTCGCTCAGTAACTCCATCCGCACCTCTTGCCTAATGGTGTCCCGATCTACGTGTGCGGCGGATGAGCTGCCCTAGTGCGTGTTGGTATAAATCGCCCCCTTACTCCCGGCCATAAATTGCCGCTGCTTGCCCCGCCAAGCTATGCAGCCATGTATATCCGGGACATGTCCACCTCGAGGACTCATTCGACTCCTCTTACGCCTCGTGTAATCTGCACCAAACGTTCTGTATATCCTCCTATAAGAAAACAATCATGTTAAAAATTTAAAAAAAAAATATTATTGACTTCTAAAAAAGAACATCCTTTCAAAAAACATTAAAAAATATATGAATTTATATTATTTAAAGATTATTTACTTATATCACTTACATCAATTTTTTGGACCTTCCGTCCACCCATTGGCCATTTTTTTTTTGGTATGAGTATGCGTAAAAACTCATATTCGGTGGGTGGGCGTCCATACTTCTTTTCCTACATCCACAAAAATAAACAAATGAATTCTATATTTTATTTTGTAAAAATCTATAACTAACACTTTGATATCTAACAAAAAGTAAATCTAAAGTCATTACCGGATCATGATAGTGCTCAATGGTCGAGCGAGATCCTCCGGTATGTCGAGAGCAACTCTTTCGCCAGGTCCACCCACCTCACTCTTCCTATTCTTGGGGATCGTTGTTTGATTTAGCTTTAACTTCGGTATATCCCAATATGCTAACCGATTCTTCCAGATTATCTTGACATCAACATACAACTGTATCCGAGGGCGTTTCATCTTCAAGCGATGCACCAAATCTCTATAGCGTTCACAGCGTGATCCATGAAAATCATCATGCACTTGTCTATCTATGGTCGGGTCCCACCTATAATGCTTACGCAAACATAAGAAATAATTAATGAACATTTTAAAACAATACTCTTAAAAATGCAACAAATCCGTTTTGTCAAACTACTCAATTTCAACCAAAAACAAAAAGTATACACAAAGAAATCCAATCGTCCTATAATTAATGAGATCAAAACTCATTGTCCCTTTATTTCTTATTAAAACATGTTTTGGGTTTTTTATAATTAGCCATATCAATCAAACTTGTGTGATTTACTAGCTTTAAAGCATATTGGTTTTACCATATAATACCGATCACAAAAATGCTCAAGATCTGCAAAAGAACACATACAAATAGGGACATTTTTTCGTCAATATTTAATCGATTTGTTGTCGGGGTATCATTGGGTCAAGAATGGCAATTGCTATAGCAAAGATAACTTATGTGCGAGGTCCGCAACTTCTCCACATAAAGAGTCAAATGCCGACATATCTATGACTACCATTACCCCAGTTTGGTTACAATCGGAAGAACTAAAATGATTTTTAACAAAATAAGGATTCCGGATTTACAATAAATTAGGTCTCAAAATACCTTAATCAATATAAATCGCAGTTCATCGGCAACCATATGATTCAAAACCAAAATTAAAAAACCAACCTTAACAATCAAGTGATGGTAGTCGTCGCGTGGTGGTGGTGGGCGATGCGGCGAAGCGTGGTGGTGGTGAGACGGCGATCTTTGGGCTCGGGCTGAGGTGGTGGCGAGCGGCACCTTTGTGGTGGCGGCAGCGGTGAGATTTGGTTTGTGGCTTTACTTGTGCGGTTTGTGCCCTTGATCGTGTATAAGAGAAAAATATAAACCTATGAAAGAGAATAAAATTAAAATCTAACAACGGATTTTAATTCCGTTGGTAAAATGAAAGATTTTAGCAACGGATTTTAATTCCGTTGGTAAAATGAAAGATTTTAGCAACGGAATTTCCGTTGTTAGATAAAGTAGATATAAAAAATTAAATGAAACGACGCCGTTTAACTTACAATAAATATTCCAACGGAATTTTCCGTCATTGGTAGCAACGGATTAAACTTGCTTGCTAAAGACCGTTGCTATTCATTGTTGCTATTCCGTCACGCGAATATTGCGCATAAAATTTGGCGCCTTATTTACCAAGCGGTTTACCAACGGAAAGTCGGTCCGTCATTATTTTCGTTGCTAAACCGTTACTAATACGTTGTTATTTTCTTTTAATTCAAAGGTCTATTTTCGTAGAGATTCCGTTGGTATTATGTTGCTAGTTAGTAATTTCAAGCGTTGCTAAATCTCGTAGCTATTTTTCGTTTTCTTGTAGTGTTCAAATCAATTCCACATAAAACATTTAACGAGGGGCCTGAGACAATTTATTGTTTTACCTCCGAATTATGATAGAGTGATTAAATATTTAGGATGAAATCTCACTTAGTGGGATTGGGCTCTTTCTCTCATATTGAGACGTTTCATGTGTGGGATCATATCAAATCCCCCCCAAAATTTAACATGGTATTAGAGTCAAGCCAAAACAAAAAATCATGAGTTCAAACATCACCGCCACTCATAAAAAAGGTTTCACGTGTTAGGCTTCATAAACAATCATATTCGCGTGATGGATGTGTGATAAAGTGATTAAATATTAAAATAGTTCACCTTTCTAATAGCTTAAGCTTTTAGATGAAGTGGTGTTAGATGAGGTGGTCATTCAACAACATCCAACTCCACATATGTAGTAATTAAGGTTAATTGCACTTTTACGAGACAAAATTATTTTTTTAGTCCTCTAAGTGGTCCACTTGAGTGATTTGGTCCTCACTTTTTTGGATTTTGACATTTCATCTCTTAAATGAGTTTTTTTGGACTTTTAGTCCGCAGACCGATGTAACAGAAAATGGTGACCGACTAGCTAATGTATTGTTTTTTTAAAGAATTCCAAAAGATTTTTAGTCCTCTAATTAAGCGGACTAACTAGGATATTCGGTCCTCACTTTTTTCAAATTTTGTATTTAGCCTTCTAAATGAAAACCTTTGAGATATTCAATCCATCTAAAAATATAGTTTCACTTTTAAAAACTAAAAATCAAATTCTATTCAACTATAAATATAATATTATAGAGAAATATATGTAAATTAACCATGAATAAAATAAAAATAATTTACAATATCATAAAAATGAATGATATAAAAATCAGAAAACAACATCTGTTAGAAACTTATCTATAACTAAAAGGATAATTAAATTATTTGATAAATATCTTATTCTTCAAAATTTATGTTATTTATCATAAGATTGAATTTCTAAATATCTATAATTTTGAACATTCAATTAGTTGGCGAGGAAGAGGGATCACGGTGGGTCGAGTTGAGAGGGATCGATGATCGTACTCTTTTTGCTTTTTTCATTTATTTAAAAGTTGGTTGTTTAAAGTTTCATATAATGATATGTCAAAATACAATGACCTTTTACTTCCGAACAAGTTTTTTTTTTATTTTGCCCATATGGCTATATGCACGCATATTAATTATTTCCGTAATTTTTGACAATTGCACATTAACTTTTGATAAATATTCATAATACACTCGTACATATACTGAATTATTTTTGTCCCATTTTTAACTAACTAGGGTAATTTAATATTCTACTTTTCTGACTTTATACATATTTATTTGTTATTTAAAATTGCTAGTTAATTCTATCTTATTTATAGTTAAATTAAATGTATTTTTCTATATATTATATTAATGGTTGAACTGAATTTAACTTTTTATTTTTAAAAGTGAACTTATATGCATAAATAGATTGAATATGTGAATTGTTTTTATTTAAAAGACTAAATTCAAAATTTGTAAAAAAAAATGAGGGTTGAATCTTCTAGTTAGTCCACTTAGAGGACTAAACAAATATTTTTAATATTTTGTTTTTAAATTTACACACCAAACTAGTCATTCGCTATTACCTTCTACTAGGCTTGATCAAGAAAAATTGAAAACCGTTAAAATCGGCCGAACAAATCGCACCACACATTGTTGCTTATTTATTGGAGAAACCATGATTAATTTTTTTTTTTATCTAAATTGCATCACGTAGAATGGCGCAATTACAATTGAGCTCTTAAATCGCACCGACTGCACTGCAGTAGTAAGTAGAATTCTATATGTATTGATATAATATGTATCTCAAACTATAGTATATTTGTGTACAATTAATAATTATGTATTGTCATATTTAATTATTTTCACCGATTTATTCTATATTAGTCAATATACTTAATAGTTTAATACATCAAAGGTAAAGAAAACCATAAGTTAGTAAGTTGTCTTTCCTTATTTTTTGTTATTCATCGGTTATATTTCTTAAACTTTAATTGTCTTTTATTATGTATGTAGATTATATAATGAGATTTTTTGCTGGAAAATTTGTGAACTTGGAGGTTGAAATGTTGATTTTTTTTTGTTTTTTTTGACAATTGAAATGTTGAAGTTATATCTATGTTTTTTTAGTTTGAGTTATATCTATTAGATCCCAACATTATATATTATTGAATTTCTTATAACATTCGATTGAGACAACAATATATCCTTAAATATTTAGTTATCGAATTGATAAGTATTATTCTTGTATTATACATTAAAACAAAGAAACCTCCGAAAACCATTGAAACCGCGTATTTGTTTTATTCTAAAATACCACGACTTAAAATTAAATTTGCAGTTGAACCGCACTTAGCAATTTGATTTGAAAATATTGAAGAAACCATCCAAACCGCACCATGATCACCCCCCTTCTGACAAACAGTGGCTAGACTAAAAGTCCGGAAAAAAAAAAGACGCACTTAAGGAACGAAATGTCAAAATTGAAAAAACAAATGAGGCCCAAATCTCTCAAGATGTCTATTTAGAGGACAAAAAAATAATTTTACCCACTATGACACCCCAACTATACCCATGTTTCGATTTTTAAACTAATTGTTCCGATCTCATGAATTGTGGTCACGAACATTCCCGATTTCAATCAACTTTTGTACCGTCGGTCAGGTTTACTATTAAAAATAATATTTTTAAATATGCACTGGTGATGAAACCAACAAGCCACCGATAAGAGATTCAATCGGTCAAACCAATTCCACCGCCGATTTTATCGATTTTAATAAAAATTAATTATATTATATAAAATATGAATATAATTTATTAATATAAAATGAGAAGTTGTATATATTTTGTTAAAAAAAATATGTATATATTTAGCTCAAAACTCAAATAGTGACTATGAATTCCATTTTCATAAAAAAATTAAAAAAATACAAAAAAATAAAAAAATAATAAAATCCGGTTTAATGGTTTTGGTCGGTATTGAGTGATTTAACCGCAAAATGGCTTTTAAGGCATTGCCGGATCGACCACACCGTATAACCGGTTTGAATCGGTGGATACGATACAAAGTATTTAAAAGAGTGGTTAAAAATGACCGGATGACTTGTTGTAAAAGGTATCGACATCTTTTGGATATATCCGTTTTGATACCTTATGTTTATATTAGTATCCGATTTGGTCTCTATACTTATAATTTTTCATTCAATGTACATAATCTCTTCATTTATCCAAAATATATATACTCGGCCTACCAAGTGGTATCATACCCTAGGTTAATTTTATTTAAGAAATAATAAAGTGTTATCATATTAGGTTAATAAGATCCTCCTTGTTAGACAACTTTAGAGACTAGTTACCCAACCTAGCCTGCTTATCAGTGAACTTTGGAAAACAAAGTATTTTTAAGGGGGAGTCTCATGTATGTCAAAACTGAGAGTGGGGATTTATGGCTTTGTAAATGATGGTTGAAAACTTGAGTGACTCTTTTATTTTGGGATTATGCGCAGGGTGGAGATGGAAAAACAATCAAAATTTGCGAAGCTCCGTGAATCCTTAAACTTCCCTCATTTAAACCTTTACTTTGGTTGACTTTCCAGATTCATGAGTAAATGAGCTTATTGAGTTTTAAGGTAGACGTTAGAATAAGGAATTGATCCTTAAATCTTTTTGCTTCTAAGATGCTAGTTTGATTTTGCAGATTATCATTGGCCAAAAACGTAATATAGATAAACTCATATTGCTTTTGAAAAATAAGAGTCATTTTCCTATGAGCTCAGCATACTACCAACTGTTGCAGAATAAGAGGATCATGGTGGACAAGCCAAAATACAATATTGGGGCACATGAAAGAAATACAATGCGGAAAAAAAAATTGGGGACTTGAGATCAAAAGCAAACTCAAGAATTTTCTATGGTAATACATCAATAACTCTCTCCTTACAGCTAGCCAACTCTTCAAGAGTGGATACACATTGATTATATTTGTCAGCTATGTGAAGATCAGTGTGAGACTTTGGTATATTTGATGTTTCAATGCCCTAAAGGTCAGACTGTGTGGAAGCTAGCTCCAATCAACTGGTTTATCAATTTGCAAAGTTCAGACTTAATTGGAGGATGGTGCAACATATTTGTTGTTTAGATCATCGCAAAGTATCACAAGACAACTTCAACTCTCAATGTATATCTTGTGGTTGCTTAGGAATATCACATATTGTGCATAGAACAATATGAGAATAACAGGAGTTTCAAATGTTTAAAATCTCCCACATAAAATTAAGAGAACCACTCCAAATACCTCATATCATGATGGTAATACCAGGGATGCAGTAGGACACTTTGCTAAAGTGATCAGTGATGTTTTTATGATTGATGATTTGGGTGGTTGAATTGTTATGATCAGGGCTTAATGATTCAGGTTTGGGTTGCTTTTAGGGATGAAGTGAGTCATCCAGTGGAAACTGTTGTATAAAATAGTGTTTTAAAATATTTCCAATCCCACTTTTAAGTTTTGTTTTTACTTGTCTAGGATTCTTATTCCCTTCTCTTATTTAAACTAATTATCCTACTCCTTGAGCCCATCAACAAAAGATAACTGGTTACACTTTTTATTGGGTGCTTAAATTTAGGTGGGTTGAGGCTTATAAAAACTACCTCATTTTTACAGACTAGAACCGAGAACAAAGAGGAACAAAAATCTTCTTTCAATATTTCTCTTGCATTTTCTTTTTCTTTGGGTTTGAAATGAAACCGTCGTTCTAATTATTCTGTTGAATCCTGGGGATTATGCAAATAAATCCTTAAGGACAAAGTGCTAATTTTCGCATGCCTCAGGAATTAATCTCCTTGTTTTTTCGAACTTCATCAATTTTCCCAACAATCTTAAATATTTAAAAAATGTGGGGGTGCCTAAACAAAGTTTTGTTGTCTCGATGGTTTTATTGTTGAAGCGAGATAAATGTGTTTATACAAAACTTGTTGATGATGAGTATGTAATAATTTGTTATATGTGGATTACATGCTCACATTTGATACTAAGCTTTATTTAATATATAAAGCAAAGAGTTATTTGCTTCTAAATTTGATGTGAGGGATATGTGGGCGAAGCAAGTGTAATATTGAGTAAAATCATAAGAGTGAATGATATCATAATGTTGTCTCAAGACCATTATGTTGAGAAACTTCTTAAGAAGCTTGGACATTTCTATGTCAAAACTGTGAGTTAAGAAGTTTGGACATTTCAATGTCAAACCTGTGAGTACTTCTTATGATGTTAATACTCAATTAAAGGAAAATCTTGTTGATCATGTGGCTCAATCTGAGTATGCACTGATTATTGGGAGTCTGTTGCATTTGATGAATTTTTCACGTTGACATAACTTGTGTTGTGTATCGATTGAGCATATATACATCATATAATCCCAACCGTGATCATTGGACTGTTTTCGTCAGACTAATGAAATACTTGAAAGGTACCATGAATTATGGTATTCTTTATAGTGGATTTTCACTCTGTATTAGAGTGATTGGAGATGATAACTGAATCTCTGATTCAGATGAGATAAAATTCGCTAGTGGTTATATATTCACCTTTGGTGGGGGTGAAATTATTTGGAAGTCAACCAAACAAACTAGCCTAGCTAAATCTACTATGGAGTTTGAGTTTGTTGCCTTGGAGTTGTTCGGCAATGAGACTGAGTGGTGAAGAGAAAAAAAAAACTACTCAGAAAATATTTTGTTGGTTACCAACACCTTCAATGTCTGGGCATTGTGATTGTTAAGCAACAATTGCAATTGCGAAGAATGAAATATTTAATGATAAAAATAGACATACTCGTCTGAGATGTGATTTGATCAAATAAAAAATGGAGTAACATCCATTGATTATGTGAAGTCAGAAGTGAATTTGGCCAATCATCTGACTAAACTTTTGGGAAAAAATTAATTGTTGAAATATCGAGGGAATGAGACTTAAGCCGATTCAAGAAGCTATGGTGATAGAAACCCAACTCTCGTGATTGGAGATCCCATGAATGAGGTTCATATGGGTAATAACAAGTCACTTGTTAATTCGCTAGCACAATAATTGATTGTCCATTCCTATGGTAGAGAAGTGCTAGAATGCAAGTATGGAGGGATGAGTGATAAACTCTTAATGAATTTCATATCCCTTAAGGGTGGTATATTTACTTGCAAAATATACTTGATGAAACTCACCTATATGAGTGTGGAGTGGGGCCGCTCCTATGAGACTTTGGCATGTCTCTAGAGCACTCATGAATGCCGGCACGCGCATGGCCTATTAGCGCAAAAAACCGCATTGAACGACAAAATTTTGAGAGGGTGTAATGTGGTGGTAAGATTTTAACTTACAATAAAGAGTGATTGGTTCATAGATGCTACAAGCTTCACCAAAACTCAGACGTTAAATCTTATCTTTCTAGGTCCGCAGTTCATAGTCAAAAGACACCGTGATTCGATGCATTCTACACTTATTTATGATAACCCAAAGAAATAATTTCGTCTTATTCTTTATAATATTTTAAAACATGTGGGGATTGTTGTATAAAATAGTGTTTTAAAATATTTCCAATCCCACTTTTAAGTTTTGTTTTTACTTGTCTAGGATTCTTATTCCCTTCTCTTATTTAAACTAATTATCCTACTCCTTGAGCCCATCAACAAAAGATAATCTGGTTACACTTTTTATTGGGTGCTCCTTATTTTATGTTAAATTTAGGTGGGTTGAGGCTTATAAAAACTACCTCATTTTTGAGACTAGAACCGAGAACAAAGAGGAACAAAAAATCTTCTTTCAATATTTTCTCTTGCATTTTCTTTTTTTGGTTTGAAATGAAAGCTCGTTCTAATTATTCTGTTGAATCACGGGAATTATGCAAATAAATCCTTAAGGACAAGTGCTAATTTTCGCATGCCTCGGGAATTAATCTCCTTGTTTTTTCGAACTTCATCAATTTTCCCAACAGAAACTATCTTGCTAGGGGCCAGACAAGCTCAACTTTTGCTTACAGACAGGAGTCAAAAACATCTCTATTAAATTAGATGACAAGGATATTGCTTCAAAATTAAACAACAAATTTCAGATTAAGTTAGGCATGTCAACAATAGTTGAAGACATTTTTTTATTGGGATATGATTTTTTATTGTTGTTTGTTTTCTTCTTTGGACCATAAGTTCTCATCTATTTGATAGATTGGCTCTTTGGGCTTTAGGTTATAATTTGGATATGAATTGGTTCAACCAATTCCTCTCTTGGCTCGTTTTGTAGACAATATGGAACTTAGTCATTGGGCTACTATTGTATTTGTAATCGTTTGCATTGTTTATATACGATAATATATTGTTTGGAAAAAAATTAATAATTTACCTTGATCATGAGGTGGAGATTAATCTCCAAACATAGATTCAAAGAACATTTGTTCGAAATGCTATGACGTTTGGTGAAATATTTTGAACAATGAATTTTATGCATGAAAGTGCGTGATAAAAGTTAAAATATGTTTGGACGTGTATCCAAAATATCATTGTTCATAGTATAGTTTATGTCACCTAAGTGAGTATCTACCCAAGTGGACGGTATGTAATGCAAGAATAGACCATTCATTCACATATTTATGGGCTATATAGGGAATGTATTTATGAATATGTTTAATATTTGTGGGAATAAGTGGATAGTGAATTTTTCGGGAATGTAGATGTATAAATGAGTTTTTTTCCAAAGTGGGAACATATATAGGGTTGAGCAAAGAATGAATTGAATCGAGAAAAATTGAAAAACAATATTTGTATAGTATTCATAACCGAATTTGAGCTATGTTAACTAAAAAAATTGAATCGAATCGAACCAAACCAAACTAGTTCGGTTTTGTTTTAGTTTTATTACGAACCTTTATGTTGTTTGTTAAAAATACATATGTTTGACAATTTTCAAAATGTTCAAATTCGGCCCATAAAACTAAAAAAGGAAATAACACTATATAATAACTTTGAAAAATAAAAATGCATATATTCGGTTTGGTTCGGTGCAAATCGGCATTTTCTCGATCAAAATCAAACCAATTGAACCGAAAGTTAATTCAATTTAGAAATAAAATTGTACCGAGAACGTTTAACTAGAAAAAAACTAAAACCGAACCACACCAAATTTATTGGTTCGGTCGATTTTTCGGTTTCAAATCGGTTTCGCTCAACCCTAGGAACATACGAGCCCATAAGTTCTCTTTAAAAAGAAAAGGGGAAAAAGAAAAAGAAAGGTTAGATAAATCTTTACTACAAAACATAAATGCATTATTATCAAATGACATATTTACCCCTATGTAAATGGTCAACCTCCCAAATAGTTTACACGGAATTGCTCATTACAACAGTCCCAAGAAGATTATGCAGACTACATTCACCTAATTTCGCTCTTACAAAATTTAAATTTACCCAAAAAGATTAATCCTCCTTTTTGACTTCCACCACTATCACATTTCTTTATTTCCACACACACATACAAATATAGCAGCATAAAAATTTTCTCATTATATTTGTTGCATTTTTCCTTTCCTTCTTTAACTTTTCCTCTCTTTCTTTACCTTTCTCTTGAACAATCAGGATTTTCTTCGATTTGTTGATCTGCTTTTTGTCTTGCTGATCTCTAATCTGAACTAAATGAGATGTTCGAAATTTTGCTTATGGCAGAAAATCTCTTTGCAAAAACTTCAAAGATTGGATTTTTATGAGATGGGCTGCTGTGGAAAGCTGAGAAGACACTGTTGATTGTCTAAATTTCTGTACATGAAAATATATACAGATAAAAGGAGAGAATTTTGAGGTGGGTTCTTTTTTTTTTTCTTTTCTTTTCCTGAGTTGAAATGGGGTGTCTGCCCTGCTTTGGATCGTCGAAGAAGGAAGTAAATAGTAGTAAAAATGGAGTCAAAGAAATGTCAAAGAAGGAGTCGTTTAAAGAAGGTTCAGCAGCTCAGTCTAATAGCCATGTAAATAGAGTGAGTTCAGGTAACATTACTTCAGCATTGCTATATTTTTTTAATTAATTTTTCAGGGACTCATATGTGCTTGAATATCTTGGATTGTTAGAATTTTATATGTGATGGTTAATTAGAAGGATCTTATTTTTTTTCTTTTTCTGTTTTGATCTGTGATATATCAATTCTTGGTGATCTGGACGGAATTGGATCAAAATTTATGGTTTTGAAGCATAAAAATACTTTTATGGTTCATTTTTTGTTATAGCTCAATGATCTAGCATCTCATGTTTGGCTTTTCTTGTTTTTATTTTTTTCATTTTTTTTTCTTAGTGCAAACACGCCTCTCATTATAGGTTCTACAGATTAGGTTTTGTTTAGCTGCTATTTAAAAATAAGCAGATTCTATTTTAACATCATGGAAGAAATGCTAGTGACATTTTCTTGCCGGAAAAATATAGTTTTATCCATCCCCAAGATAGAAGGTGGAATGAGTAGTGTATAATGTATGGCATATTAGAAATTGGAATCCCAAAGAATTCATTCGTTCGATACCGCACATTAGATTTAGGCCTTATATTATTTCTGAAGGTGTAGGATAAACTTAGGATGTGTAAGGTGAGAAAATATTTCCCCTCACCGACACCTGGCTAATCGAGTTTCAAATTATAATCTAAATTATTTTTGCAGTTGTAACAGTTGTGTTGATTTTCACAAACTCTAGTTCACTTAAAAGGTTTTTATGCTAGCTTTTTAATCTTAAGCATTTATCTTATGTTTCACAGATAAGTCAAGATCTCGGAGTAATAATGATTCTAAGAAGGAAACTACAATACCAAAAGAACCAAATATTGCTGCACAAACATTTACATTTCGCGAGCTTGCTGCAGCAACAAAGAACTTTAGACCGGAGTCCTTGCTTGGTGAAGGTGGGTTTGGACGTGTTTACAAAGGTCGACTGGAAAGCACAGGACAGGTTGGTTATCATCAATTTATTTTTAAATAAACACATATGTGTATATATAATGAAATTTACAGCCCCATGGGCTAGTTCAGCTGGTAGGCGGCCTGCTATGGGACACCAAGGTCCCGGGTTTGAAACCTACCAGTTGCACTTACTCCTGATGTCTCCCGGGGCCACTGGCCAGGCATTGGGGCGTGCGTGGTTACCCCCGAGTTTGGTAGCTAAGCTAATTTTAATTGGTATGCTAATTTTAGTAAATCCTTATTCTAGAAAATGGTTATTTTGTGCAGGTGGTTGCAGTTAAGCAGCTTGATCGGAATGGCCTTCAAGGAAATCGAGAATTTTTGGTGGAGGTCCTTATGCTTAGTCTCTTACACCATCCAAATCTCGTCAACTTGATAGGGTATTGTGCTGATGGTGACCAGCGTCTCCTAGTTTATGAATACATGCCGTTGGGATCTCTGGAAGATCATTTACATGGTTAGTTATTCTTGAAAAAGTGCATTTCTTTTTTGCTGCTACATGTTTCTGAATTAGTTTTGGCCCATAAACTTGTTAAATTATTATCGCAATAGTAATAATTGACAATAGAGCGGGAGAAGTTGGAAATACTCAGGATTTTTAGATTTATATCCTTGTTGATAAATATCCGTATGTTGTGCTACTACAACTGCTAATGATATTTTTTTGCAAGTAAACAAAGAAAACTCTGAATCTGGCATTAGTGTTTGGGGAATTATCACATACATGTTTTCTCTCTCAAGCTGGTTATCTGCCCGTGTAATCTTGTATGCTGCATTCATATGCAAATTATTGTGTGATCTTCATGACTTTGTATTATAGGCAAACAGTACCTACCACACAGCATAATTTGTAGTGGCTATAGAAGAACCGGAGAGATCAATTAAAAATAAAGGTGAGAAAAAAAAAGAGAATGTTAAATCTACTAATATTACTATGTATTGCCTTCTTGACGTAGTTAAAGTTTGATTAGGATCACATAACAGGCACTTGGATTACGTGAATTATGTCCTAAATGATTATCTAGTTTTATTTAACTATCGAATTATTTACCATTCAAAGCATTTAAAATTATGAATATTTGAGAGGTACGTAGATCTAATATTTTTATATGAAAATGCATTTTGTATTTGTGAGATGTCGTGCACTTATAAATTATAATAATTCACTTTTTCTAGTACTTGATACACCTACTTTTGTTCATTGCAACCTCTCTAAAAGAAAGGTAGAACTTTTTTTTAATCATTCAATAGAAATATATAAAAGAGAGAAAAAAGTATCGATCACAAACCGATCAGGTAGCAAAGGAAAAAAATGTTAAACTTCAGAAAAAGAAAGGTAGAACTCCTCATATGAGAATCAATGATTCTGAAGTGGTGTTTTGGGACTGATAATTTTATCAGTTTAGAACATGGAGATTTTATCCAGTTTTTCGAGGTCTGGTAAACTGGTACAATATGAAATTCCAATAGGATATATCTTCAATACTAGGTAAATAGTATAATAATTTATTGGATGCCTTAGTGAAGCAAATAAACTTTACGTAATGATTTTAGTTTTGGCCTAAAATTTTTATTATTTATTCTCTATCTCGCTTTCCAGTGAACAGCTCATATATAGTTGGTTCTCGTTTTCCTAAAAGCACTTTTAATCTTTTGACTGGGCCATGAGCTAGTTGTTAAGCAGCCAAAAATACAATGAGACGAGTTGAGGCGGTTGAAGATTCTGATTATGAATTGCAACAAATTGATTAGCGCCTGGATTCCCATATGATTTATTATCACAAGACATGAGTTGCAACATTCTTGTTCGATTTGATTTCAATCTGTTGAGTGGTATAGTTATCATCATGACTCGTGTAGATGCATCATTGCTTGATATTGTGATTGAAAATTCATCCTTACTTGGAGATCATAAATAGTGAATCATTTGTGTGTTAGAAAACAGCTCCTTGGAAAGACCTTCAGATGATGTGTCTTTTTTTTTTTTTAAAAACGTGAACGGCCTTAGACGAATAAATAAATAAAAAGAAGAAAATAAATGTGCTCACAACGCCGAAAAGCTAGCCGATCTGTAGGGAACCTTCAAAGGTAAAACCTACCCTTGTGGGAAAAACTTGAAAGGAAAAAGATTACCCCAGTAAGTAAACGCTTTGAGGACCATGCCTACCCATCCAAAAATGAACAAGTAACCACAGGCGTACATAGCTGAACCAAAAGTAAATCAAAATAAAGTCTAAAGTCTAATATGATAGAGAAGAGACAGTCATTAGCAATAGCAGTCTTAAAAAATCATGGGCATAATTAGGGGTGTAAACGAATCGAATCGAGTCGAATATCAAGATATTCTATTCGTATTTGACTCATTTAGAGAATATTCTTATTCGTATTCTTTTAATGTTCGAATACAAAAATTGATTCTTATTTTTATTTGAAAATATATTCGAATATATACGAATCAATTCGAATATTCGTATTCGAGATCCTAACCAATATTTATATTTTTTTCTAATAATATTTGATTAGATTACAACAATAAATTGTTAAATACATCAACAACGTATTAATCACCAAATACATCAACAAAAAAATTATTGTTGATTCCATCAAGAATATACTAAAAGAAAATAATTATATATGGACTTATTAGATTGGACCTTTTATAAGTCAATATATGGTTTATTATATATTATTAATCATATAAATAAATATATACTTGAATGTTTAAAGATTATATATATGTGATTTATATAAATATAAATATATATATTATAATATTATTGAATATTCTTTCGAATAATCGAATCGAATATAATAATTTTCATATTCGTATTCGCATAATATACGAATTAAAATAAATATTTTTATTTGGATTTTTATTCTAATTTTTCAATTCGAATATCAATATATGAATTGAATGCCGAATCGAATCAAAACAATTCGCTTTCTTTTTTTACACCCCTAGGCATAATCCCACCACCGATTGCCAATCTGATGAGCTTGTTTAGATAACAAGTCAACGTCCCCATTAGCTTCGCGAAATGTGTGACACTCTCAAATGGATATCTTTGGGGACATCGGAAAATCGTGAGAGACGTGCTTTAAAAATCCAAGGAACCTTCTTTCATTGAGAAGAGAAAATAGAAACAACATACTCGAATCCAATTCAAGCGGATAAATTTCCATCCCGGTCAAAGCAATCTCTCAAGCCGTGATAGCTCCCAAAAGTTCCGCAAGAAAAGCGAAACCCACACTTGTCTTCAATGTAAAGCATCCAATAACCGATCCGTGATAGTTTTGAATATCCCATTGCATCGAAAACCGGGCGCCCCCAAGACTACCATCCGTGTTAATCTTAATCCAACTGTAGGAGGCATTGCCCAACGAACAAGAGTAACAGGTTTGACAGTACAGGATGACTGGCACGCCTTAAAGCGAAGGATAAACAAATATGTAATGTTGTTATGCAAGAACTGAATGATGATGTTTCTTTGTATTAGTACTTAAAACACGTAAATTTTCCAGCTGACTATGTTAAAGAAGACGTAACTATTTTAAGTGGGATTGGCCTTAGATACTAGCAATAGCATGACTCTTGTCATATTCCGACCTCACGTAAAACTATGGGAGTGTTTGCAAAAACACGCATTTAGAGGAAGTGATTTATTGTAGAAGTAGTTGGGAATCGGATGTTAGTAGTGTTTGAAAATAGAATCAAAAGTCGAGAATTAGAAGTTGAGAGTACTTGGTGAAAAAGTTGCAAAAGTACTTATTTGTTTGTAAAAGTCAAACTGTAGTAGAAATAGAAATCTAAAGCATCTCTCTCCGTGCTTTTAGATTTCGAGAAGTTAGCACTTGCAAATACTAAAAAGTGATATTTTTGTTTTAGTAATTGCAATCACTCCCTATATTCCACACTACAAAGGATATTGTGGTCCTGGTAAAATATTTCCAATCCGTCACTTGCAATCAAACCTTATCAAGTAATACACCAAAGCAATTTCGCATTTACTTTTGTTCGTTATTTTGCTTGTGGAGATTTATGAATAGAAGGGCCAGGGTTTTCTTTTCGCTTGAGTAGGTAGTTTGCTATGATATCAGATTTTGGTTACTTTAGCTTTTACTTGAGTTGGGATTTGCTTTGATATATGTTTTTGTTGCCTAGCCAATAACTAAGTTGATTAGCGATCTAATCTTCACATGATAATAACTATACCACTTGTTTAAGCAATTATGTTACTGCCCTGTTAATTTGATACATTTGGATCTGATGATCATTAATTAATAATTTATTTAGAAAAGGTGATTAAAGTGGCTGATCAATTATTCTTGGACATTCTGATTAGTGAATGCAATTTTTATGTTACTAACCAAAACTCTTGTTTTAGCTTGAAAAGTGTATGATGTATTTTAAATACATGTGCTACTATCATTGAACAAATGGAGCCTTAGTTGGTCCATAAGGAGGTGTTCTTGCCTGTATTAACATGTCTTCAATGAAATGTTGGATTGTAATTCAAGTTTGCATCACTTCCATGATCCCCTTATATTATATAACTTTATCTGCTAGCTAATATTGAAATTATTTTAACTTTTCGGGCTTGGACCTACAGTCCATCCGCGGCAACCACCTCACACATGCACGTATAACAATGATAACACAAACTCGAAAGATAAGAACAAAAATAACATAAATCCTAATGCTGAACTCAGGAGAGTACATAGGAAATACTAAGTTGATATATGGTTATGTTTCCAAACATTGATTTCCATTTTCTAACTATTCACAAAAAATGGAATCATGTTTGTTATAAAAAATTTCCATCGAAATCACCTATCTTTTTCACATAAAATAACATTATAATTCCAAATCTCAACCTTAACACACCGAATGTATCACTTCTCAATCATTATTCTCATCTTTTCATTCAAATCAATCCAATATCTCCTTAATATATATTACTATTTTCAAACTAAATCAATATAATGGGACTCACACCTAAGTCTTACAAATATAATATCTTACATAGCACCACTATCAACTTTTCAAATTATTATATACGTAAAACATTGAGAATACATACCCAACAAAACACAATCAAACATATTTCATTTTTATCATGTACGTTTGTATTCAAAACTCTCTCAACGAAACAAATTCTCATTTCTAAAACTATATAAAGTTTCATTTTCATTTCATTCTTTCTCGCATTTAAAACCAATAAGTTCTCAAAATTCATTTTCCAACACGAGAAACTGGAAATACACCATGGAACATAACCATACATGGCGTAAGCGCTCTATTGTAAATATAAAAAAGAAATAATTTAAAAAAAAAAAACTAAAACTAAAACTAGGGAAGTGAATACAACTAAATGCACTTGACATCCAATAACTTGAAACTCATGAAGATATTTAACTAGACATGCCTGAACTATGTCCACCTTTTGAGATATTTTATCTTGAGGAGCTTCTACATGCACTTATTGAGTGACATTCTGGGACGAGGTTAATAATAGGGATAATTACAAAGACCCCTTGAGGTTTGGGCTAATTACAAAAAAAAAAAAAAAAAAACTAGAAATGTTTCAATACAAAAAGCCCCTCAGGATTGATTATGTCTTAAATTTAAGAGGGTAACTCTAATACTTTTAGAAATATCAGGGGTTTTGAAATGTTTTTGCTTACTTAAGGGGGAATATATAAGATGGAACCCTCAGGTTTTTTTTTGTAATTAGCCCGAACTTCAATTTTTTTTTTTTTGTAATTATCCTTTAATAATATGATCTACTTTGCAGATCTTCCACCAGATAAAGAACCTTTGGACTGGAATACAAGAATGAAGATTGCGGCTGGTGCAGCAAAGGGATTAGAATATTTGCATGACAAAGCCAATCCACCGGTCATATACAGAGACCTAAAATCTTCTAATATCCTTCTTGACGAGGGATACTTTCCTAAGTTGTCAGATTTTGGACTTGCAAAATTGGGTCCCGTTGGCGATAAAACTCATGTCTCTACAAGGGTGATGGGGACATACGGTTACTGCGCTCCAGAGTACGCTATGACTGGCCAACTTACTTTAAAGTCCGATGTTTACAGTTTCGGAGTTGTCTTCCTTGAAATCATCACAGGCCGAAAGGCTATTGACAACACAAAAGGTGCAGGGGGAGTATAATCTTGTTGCATGGGTATGTGGTGTTCCTTGTTCGTACGATTTATGCTCCGTGTTTTGTTTCATTAACATTAGGGATTATTACAAGTACTACCCTTGAGGCTTAGCCTAATTACAGAAAAATTCAGTCATCTTTCAAAATTAAAAACATCCGAGATATGTTTCTATTTTAGAAATTGCACCTATTGTGGGGGTCATTTGTAAAACAAACACAAACCTCGAGGGTGCTTTTTGTAATACCTCACAGGTATTTATAATTTTAAAAGATAAATGAGATAACTGATTTTTTCAGGGATAATTACAAAAGCCCCATGAAGTTTGGGCTAATTACAGAAAAAACCAAGAGGTTTTTGAAAATTACAAAAAACTCCTTGAGATTTGATTGTCTTAAATTTAAAGGGTAATTGAAATATTTTGATGAATGTAAGGAGCTTTTGAAATCTTATTAAGAGGGAAAATGGAGGACGGATCAAACCTAAAGGGGATTTTGTAATTTCCGAATATCTCTGAGTTTTTTTGTAAGTAGCCCGAACTTCAGGTTTTTTTTTAGTATTTATCCCTTTTTTTTCTTTATTAAGACTAAACCACAGGGGTAGGTTTTGTAATCATCCCTTAACATTATACGAGCGTCCAATTCCAGCGTTTATCATTAGACAGCACGTTGAATCGCTATTATCAATATCTTCTTTCACTTCAATTTTCAAATGGGAACAGGCGAGACCTCTTTTCAAGGACCGAAGGAAGTTTCCGAAAATGGCCGACCCTCTGTTACAAGGCCGCTACCCAATTCGTGGACTCTATCAGGCATTGGCAGTGGCCGCCATGTGCTTACAAGAGCAAGCCGCCACGAGACCTCTGATTGGGGACGTCGTGACGGCTCTGACATATTTGGCATCGCAAACCTACGACCCTAATGCACCTCCCACACAGAATAACAAAGTCGGAGGTCCATCTACTCCGAGGCACAGGGACGAGCGGAGGAATGCATCGGACGGCCTGGAAGATGTGGGACGTGGTGCCCACCACCGCACGCCTTCAGCCCACAAGAACTCACCCGATTTCAGGAAGGGAGAATTCAATAGCAGCGGATGGTGGGTCCGGGCGGAAATGGGGTTTGGATGAGCTTGACCGCCCGATTCTCAACGAGACAGCCCTATCAGCGCTGGTAAAGGTAGAGAAACTCCGAGGAACCGAGACATGGACAGAGAACGTGCAGTTGCTGCGGCGAAAGTGTGGGGTGAGAATTGGAGGGAGAGGAAGAGAGGAAATGGCACGGGCAGTTTCGACAGCACGTGCGAATAATTCCTTCAGTTTCGATGGGATATCCACGGATGCATCGTCTATTACCAGGTTTCATGATAAAATCAAGAAAACACGAGCGTCGTTGTATGAGCGATTGGATGAACGTTCGGTTTTGAGGTCACAAGGGTGGAGAAGGGGAATGGTTTATTGGTGGCACTTTTTGGTATTGTATGCAATGACATTGCAGAAATGTTAATTCTATGTATTTAGGAACTTTTGAGGTTTGCTGTAATATGGAAGAAAAAGTTGGGAAGGATTTCTAAAATTTTTGCTCTCATGCCTACTTACTGTCTAGTGGGATTTGGGTTTGGGCGTCAAAAGTCCATTTTGAGACTTGAGACATCTTATATTGTCCGTATAGTTCCAAATATGTAATATATTTTTGAGTCAGTCTCGTTTTTGGGCTTATAGAAAGAGGTTTGATCATCATGTTTGAATGTTTACTGAGTCAATGTATTGTCCGACTATATTTGGGTAAGGGCATCATTGGAGATTTCTTACGCGATCACACCAAATATGGTGCTCTAAATTTGGAGTAATAGCGACTTTTAAACATTGCCTTAAATTTAGTGTAATGAATAGTGTCATTATAGTATGAAATTTGGTGTAACACTATTCGTTTACATCAAATTTGGAATTATTTTTTTTATTTAGTTAAACTATTAGTAATTAAATAAAAGTAATGAAACAATTATATGAATAAATAAATCAATTTATTATAAAATGACAAAAAAAGAATAAAATATCCGTTAAGTATAAATTTGATGTAGTGGGTTGCAAATAAAATTTGACCAATTTACACTAAAACACCAAATTTAGTGTAAAAGTCCATAATTTTTCCATTTTTACTTCCAAACCTCCTGTCACCTGTGACAAAATTGAAAGTACCCCTAACAGAAAATGAAAATCCATCTTCACTGTTATGGTTTCTCTCCACCTTCCCAAATTTCCTAATTTATTTTACTTTTAGAAAGCGAACCATGTCTTCTCTCTCTACTCCTGGATTTCATTTGGTGTACATATGCCATACAAGGGACCCCTTACAAGTTAGAATACTTGTTGATAATCCATGTAAAAAGTGGGACACTTCTTATTCGTCATTCATTAAGTATTCTTGTATTATAGCTTGCGTAGCATGGATAATACCCTCCTCCCGGCAACCATTTCTATATTTGAAATCACACCGCATTCCTATTCGCCCACAACTGGCTGCAGCTCCAATGACGATTTCATTGCAAAAGTCACAAAACAGTCCACTTTCTTGCAAGATGAAGAAAGAACATATCCATTACTTCAGACTGATTTCAATGAAGCTCGTCATTGTAAAAAGTACAAGCTTCTAATTGATTCATGTTACACTTCTTTTGCGGGTGATTTTACATTTTAAAAATTCGCCCAAACCGCACCACACCATTTAGGAAAATACTTTACCACTGGAATATTTGACAAAATGATTATACATTCCATACTCATAATCAGGTTACCACACTTTTACCAAACAATATTCAATTTCATTTATTCTCTCGCAAGCATTATGTCAAACACAACATAAACATATTTATGGTGCTGTTTACCTGCTAGGAAGAGGCTTTTGTTGCAAAATAATTAACTTAAAAACTCTGATTGTTCAACATCATGATAATATATTAAGAGAAAAAAACAGAGTAACAGCGATTCCAAATCATAAAAATTCAAAATAAGAACCTATGGCTAATAGCAGTTATGGCATCAACACCAGTGCACATTAGGTTTCTCATTCAGAATGCAATATAATTCTTTAGCTACTCTAATCCTCTTATAAGCGCATCTGTTAAGAGACATTTTGAGGATGTCCATATTCAAAAAGGGACTTCATGCCGCTCTGTCGTCACACATAGCTAAGCAACATCGCCTCAGCTACACGTAAATTTGTACAACTAATAAGCATTTGGTCTGGATATACCATCCCAATGTCAATCAATAAGCCAAAAAGTGAGAAAACTGGAGCAACTTGCAGCTCAATTTCTATCAAAGCAAAAGACCACCAATTGATCCATTAAAAAACACTATCTGCCATCATTTCCTCTTTTTACCCTGGCAAAAAGACCATAGCTCTGGTTTAGCCACACGAAAACCAGTTTAAATAACAGAGTCAAAACAAAATATAATTAACTATCAATGAAAACATACCGAAGTGACATAGTCATCCATCGATAACTGCCTCCGCTTTTTCATAGTGGAAGGAGGGCTCTCTGCAGCCTGTCTAGCAGCAGCACGCTTAGATGGGGTCATATTCTGCTGGGAAAAAACAAAAATTGAAAGGTTACATGCTAAAACATCACAAGGAGGAGATTTGAGAAAAAAAATGAGACGGATATACACCTTTGCTAGTTTTTTCTCTTTACGTGCCTGTCTCTCCCTCTCATCATATTCTTGGTTTTCCCTCTCCACCAACCGAATAAGTGTATCACATCTCCTTGCAAGTTCTTGAGTGGTACGAGATTTTACAAACCAATCAAAGCGAAACAGTGGTGAAGTACGAAAAGCTGCCTTCAGCTCATCCCAGTTACCATACCCAAGCTTGTAAACCATGCACATCTGAAAAAGAATATTAACCAGTATGATAATACAGTAAAACAAAAGAATATCAAGACAAAATTGAGAAGAGATAAAATGGTGATTAGAGGTCTAACCATGAAACGATCACATTCTTCATTGTACAACTTCCCTTTGTTCTGGCCATACTGGATCTTTAATTCCAACCAAGGGTTCTTATAACGATCCAATTTCTTCCCAATAGCTTTCATTATCTCATCTTTCCGTGAAATTCTTGCCTCTCCTCTTTCAATGTTTTTAATGATCCTATCGTAATCTGGAAATATCACATTCATAACTTAGTATCATGTTCAAAACCTAGAGAAAGACCACGGCTGCTTTCTAAAGAGAATCTACAGTGCCATGACCGCAGTGGAATATTGATCCAACATAAAATTAGTCAACCGCACATGTTGAAACACTTTATCTACAACCTTAGAAGAAATTATTCCAGTAACTAAAATGAAGCATTCAAGATGTTCAGTTGTGAAGACAAATACAAATGAGAAAATTCTAAACATTGCAAATATCAACTGAAAGTTAACAATCTGAATGCTTACCATTCAATTCTTTATATCTTTCTTTGAAAACTCTTGCATATCTTTCAACTTCTTCCTCTGTTTTCCCTTCCATTTCAGAAGCAATACTCCTGATATCATTTCGACCATACTTCTCACAGGACCTGATGAAAGTGTTGAAGTCTTTTCTGCTCCATGTTGAAAATCCCTATATACAAGAATAATCAGGTGAAGCTAAACAAACAAGTTTCAAGTAATGGAGAGGTTTATGAAAACTTACATCTTCCAGCAGTCGCTCCTTCTCTTCCTGCTCCTCAGCAGTCAATGGGTCACCGACATCTGGGTAGGGACGACAATGTATTAAGACAATTCCCATAGAAAATTGAAAATTTAAAGTAGGAATTCCCAAAAAAGAGCAGACCTTCTGGCTCATCCACCTCTATTGTATCTTTTACTTGATTCCTTTGATGCGTCTGCTGGAGTCATAACAACAAATAAGACAAGCAATCACAAGTAAATATATAAAGGAGTCTCAAGAGTAGCCCAGAAACCCACCATAAGAAAACGCACTTCTTTTTCATACAGCTCAGTAAGACGCTGTGTGTTGAAGAATTGGAAATCATGCCTAAGAAAAGATACAAGTGTTAAGATTCAGAATTCCTTTAATTATCAGCAAAAGAAATTAAATGGACCAAAATGCTTACAACTGTGGCATGCGAGGAATTCGGGGCTCTTTTGGTCTTGCAGGACCACTTTGGCGCATTGTCTGCTTGAAGTACTCCGATTCCGAGTAACTACAAAAAAGTTAAATTAGAAATAGCATCACTCTGACCAACTAGATATGGTACTTGAGTACACATATTTAGATAAAAGAAACATACTTGCGTTTTCTCTCTCTTCTTGACGGTTCAACCCAATTTTCACTGACAATTTTCTTGAAATCAAACTTATTTTCATCCTTTACCAACAAGGAGAAGAAAATGAGTTAAAAGAAAGAAGACCAAGAAATCACAAACAGTCAGCAACTAACACAGTAGCTATACCTTTTCATCATCAAAATCATACAAATCAGCATCTGGAGAAAGTCCAACAGCTTATATTAGCCTCAGCAACAGAAATGTCCAGATAAATGAATAGGACAAAAACCATATAGTATTAGGTTAAGAACAAGAAGCGTACTGTCATCCATTTTGAATTTGATGGCATCTTCAGTAAATTTTTTCATCTTGGCATCAAGTTCAGCTGTTGCCTCCTCTCCCTTGGCAATAATTCTGTCTATATCTTCATCCGTGATTGTGCTATCTTTGGAGCTGAAAACCATTTCAGCACCAAACCTTACCATTTGCAGCAGCTCATCCTTATTAACAGCTGCACAACAGAACATCGAGAAGAAATTAAACTCTAGCAATTGCATAACTGGGATGCTGTTCATGAAATGTAAAAGCTATGTCGCGGATAACAAAGACTCACTCTTTTGCTCTGCTAGTCGCCCTTGTTGGATAACCAAGGCATCAAGAGCAAGCTTTTTATAGGCCCTTTCAATCACTTTTTCCTCAATGGTGTACTGGTAAAAACATAGACATTTCTTGAGACACTATGCAAACAGAAAACTGATGTTCATGTCATTAGTATGACAAAAAGTTGATAACAAGACAAACCTCAGTGCAGAAACGAAGACTTGTACTTCCTTTTTCTGTCCAATCCGATGAGCACGGTCTTGAGCCTGCAAATCAACCTGTGGGTTCCTGTAATGCATTGGATTCAAGAGTTTTAATTTTCACATCTGGAACTATAGCCCTTGACACATCACTAAACAGGAGAAGCAGCAAAGTCTCACCAGTCACTGTCATAAAGAATGACAACATCAGCAGTCGCAAGGTTAATACCAAGACCTCCAGCTCTGGTTGACAGTAGAAAGACAAACTTCTCACTTCCTGGCTTGTTGAAGGCTTCAATGGAAGCATCTCGATCTTCCCCACCAGTATTTCCATCAATTCGACAATAGTAGTATCCACGAAACATCAAGTAGTCTTCAAGAATGTCCAGCAGCCTTGTCATCTGTTTTATTTAATCAGATGGAATTCAATATTGGAAACATACGCAAAGTAATGCAAAAACAATGAATAATCAATTAGAGGGTGTTTGGCTAAGCTTATTTAAAAGATTTTATAAGCTCCTATATCTTATAAAACTTTTTTGGAGCTTGTCAGATGTTAGATCCTATTTCAATTTTAAGTTGTTGATGTGCATGGATAAAATAAGATGGTGGAGCTTCTAAGATGTTCGTAATGACAATTTAGTAATTAAATTGTCAAATTTATACAAGGTTGTTAAAGTAAGAGCTTATGAGCTCCCAAACAGCTTTTTAGGCTCTTATTATATTCAAAAAATTACCAAACAAATTTTACGAGCTTATAAGATGCTTTAAAGAGCTTATAGGCTCTGTCAAACACCCTCTTAATCTAGAATATTCATGTGCTGTAAAGCACTTGTCAGTCTAAATATATTACCAACCTGCGAAAAATATCAAGACCCTGGAATCACGCTCCTTTAATTTTGGAAGCAACTTGTCAAGAAGAACCATCTTGCCTGCAATTAAAAATTACAAAATGAGATAACATGAAAAAGAGGCAATCATATATACAGATATATTCATCTCTTTTCGGTATGATGTTGCAGAAATTCAATACCAGCATTTTCTATGAGATGTCCTCCAGTGGTATAAGGTGGACCAGGTTCAGCACCTTGAAACAAATATGGATGATTACAACATTTTCGCAGCTGCATGGCTATATTTAGAAGGCGTTTTGCGCCGCCACCAGCATTTACAACCTCAAGATCTTTCTGCAGCAATGCCCTATAGTATTGTTTTTGCATCTGAGACATACCAACTTTAAGTATTGTCTCCTTCTTGGGAGGTAAACCTTTCTCAACATCAGACTTCAACCTTCTGAGAAGGAAGGGCCGAAGAACCTAGTAAATCACCAACAAAAAAGGAAACACACAGATTCAATCAGCCCAATAAATTATTTGAACAAAATACTGCACCTCTAGACCTCCAAGGGATGTCTATTAACTCTGATATATTCCAATACCCAAGTAAACAAAATAACAGTGCAGGTTTCATTTATCTTGTCATTTCATGCTATTTGCATTTATTATGTCAACACGAACTAATAGCAACAGATACAGATTACTTTTTTATTCATTATATTTGTGTCACTGTCAGCATTGGACAATAAACTACATGAAAAATGTCTCTATGAAAATATATGAAAAGTAACAGTCTCAAAATGGCTTTGTTACACAGTAACATTTATGATTTGTCACACAATCTTAACTGTTAAATGGGCTTGGGTAGAACTCATCCCCAAAAGCTAGCTCAAAGGGAGAGGTGCCCAACCCACATTTATACATAATAACAGCCCAGTAAATAGGCGATGTGGGACAAACACAAACTCTTAACACCCGCCCTCACGCCGAGCGTGCCAAACCAAATGGGTCGGGGTCCATTCCCACCATCGCCTCCAAACCAAACCTGGGTGCTCTGATACCATGTTAAATGGGCTTGGTAGAACTCATCCCCAAAAAGCTAGCTCAAAGGGAGAGGGTGCCCAACCCACATTTATACATAATAACAACCCAAGTAAATAGGCGATGTGGGACAAACACAAACTCTAACATTAACATACTACTTAGTATGGTAATGATGATGTTTCACACTATCTAAACATATTGTGGTATAGTAAACTGGTAAGTTGTGATCTGTCAACCTATCTAAACAAATTATGTGGAATGGTAACTCTATCATAGTTGAGTAACTAATTGGAAAATTTTGGCAAAAATCTTTAATGGTTTGTTCAACATATGGTTCTTAACCTCTGAAACTGTCTGGTGAGTTTGTTCTGCAGGTGAAAGAATTTTCATTTACCATCAACCAAGAGAAAATCAACTTTTTTAACCATGAGCAAATGCATTTTTGAAAATGAAAGAACAATAGCATACCTTGTGAAGTTGCTGGACAACTTCCTGCTGATCATTTTCACCAGAAATTTGGAACCATTCATCAAAAGTCTCAGCAGAGCTAAATATCTCCGGAAGCAAAAATTGAGAAGAGCCCAGAGTTCGTGAAGATTATTCTGCAAAAATAAATACTATGTGACGACCAAAGAACCAAGGTCAAGACACATATGCTTATAGATGCAGAGAGCACCCTCGGATCACGTAACAAACATGGGAAAAAGATGGGCTATGGATCAGGATCAAGGATAGCCTCAAATTATATGATGACTAGTCAGAAAAACATACTCGATGTAAAAAGATTGATAAGCATTTCAATAAAGGAGAAAAATGACAAGAACTTTATTTAATGAAATCCAATTTAATAACAGGTGAGAAAAGAGAGGAGAAATAAGGAAATAAAGGATAACTAAAACAATATAATGTGATTAAATACAAAAGGAAAGCAGTGAGATAAAGAAGAGAGTGATGGAGAATGTGAGACAAAAGATGAAGGAAAGATAATATCAAACTACCTCCTAGGCCATGACTTGGCCCTTGCCAATTCTGAATAGTATAGATATGCGTATATAAAACCGAGTAAATGATGCTAGAGAAAAGATCTTCATCCTACATGTGACAACTTAAGAAGACTGAATCAAGAAAAGCAGATAAATATTTCTTCCCCTTCCCCCAATGCATATAATTCTTTACAGAAAATATGGATATTCCGAT
Organism: Rehmannia glutinosa; assembly: GCA_016081115.2. Taxonomy (NCBI): domain Eukaryota; kingdom Viridiplantae; phylum Streptophyta; class Magnoliopsida; order Lamiales; family Orobanchaceae; genus Rehmannia; species Rehmannia glutinosa. The sequence continues at coordinate 138,806 of JABTTQ020003457.1, forward strand.
ATAATGTTTTGAGCTGATTTCGCATTTATTTCAATTCCCTGTATACTGTTTTAAAGTGGCACAAGAAAACTCAAGAAAAATGTAAGTTCTCAGTATCAGAAGGTACTATAGAGTAAAAAAATCACCAATAAAAATCCCCTAACAATATAAATATTGAAGCTATCAGATAGACCCAAATGTAGAGGTGGTACAAGGTTCCAAAAGTATATTAACATCATCACCCCATTTAGAACTCTACAACTAAATGGACACTAAAAAGAATTCCCATGAACATGGTAAAAGATATCACAAAGAACTTAGACCATAGGAAATTGTAAAACAATTACCTGAAGTGGTGTTCCAGTAATTAGAAGCCGGTAGTTAGTATTATAAAGCCTCATTGTTTTTGAGAGGAGAGAATTCTCGTTCTTGATTCGATGAGCTTCATCGATAATAATATAGCGCCAGCTAAATCGGCGCAAGGCAGTCTCTCTTTGATGGCCATTTCAAAACTTGTGACACAAACATCAAACTTGCCAGCAACAAGTAATTCCTCGCGTATATATCTCTGGAAGATCAAGAATTTGTGAATCAAAAGAAGTATGAAATGAAGTCCAGGAAAACAATGTTTTAATTGGTAATGCAGGCTTACTCTTTCATCAGGATTTCCAAGAAACTTTACAGCACGCAAGACAGGACAAAACCTTTTGATTTCATTCATCCAATTGCCAAGTGTAGATTTTGGAGCGACAACCATGTGAGGGCCTGTAATCCCTCTGAACTCATGCAAATAGCCCATCAAGGAGATGGTTTGCAAAGTTTTACCAAGCCCCTAAATTGAAAAACAGCAAAACCATCCTTAGTATAGCAATTAATGCACCAAGAAGTTGCAAGTACAGGTCCATTTATACCATTTCATCAGCCAGTATTCCATTAATGCCATTCTCATACAATCGAATCATCCAGTTTAAACCAGCAAGTTGGTAATCCCTCATCTTTCCTTGAATACCTGTAAGACAAATGAAACTAATTACCCTACTTCACACAATAAATAAGAAATACTACTCATCTTTCCAGTCTTTCATAGCTAAAACTGTCATTCATATTCCAGCATAATCATTCCAAAATAACGGCAGTGGGAAAAGGCATCTTACAAGATGGTTGTGCCACCAGCCTCGTATTAGTGCCAGAAAGACCACCCTCTTCCTCTTTGAGATACTCCTCATCTTCTTCCTCTTCAGTTATCTTAGATGCATGGCGACCCCTGCAAAAATGCATTTGGAGAACAGAGGTTACATATTTAGAATAGAAACTCTATTGGCCACAGAAGATCATTGATTTAAAAAACAAGATGGATCTAGTGATCCAGCACCACCACTATTGATATCTGATTCACTTTCAAGAGCTTCACCTTCACTACCACCTATCAAATTTGCCAAAATGTCCACCAAGACTAATCTCCATCCCCCGGGCCCAATTCCTACCCATGGTGGAACTATAAAATAAAACCACCAAAAAGATAAGAGAAAAGAGGAGAATTCCTACTGAAATATGGTTGTCCCACCAAAATCCCTCTCATTACCTGCCTCGACAACTCAGCTGCCCATGGTGAAGAAACAGAAGAAAGAAGAGAAAAGATGGGAACAAATATTGGCAGTGGCCAGTGGGCATCACAGATTCAGGAGTTTTGGGGTCGGAAAGCATGATTTAGGAGGATAAATGACAGGAAAAATGATCAAAAGATGTTTAAGATAATTCTCCTTCACCATTGATGTGCAACTTCAGAACTGGAATTGCAAAACAATCGCCCACCAATTCTAGGATGTGAGCCAGTTTCAAGAAATACACAAAGAAATTGAACTTTTGGTGGCCAATAAAGTAAGGCTGTAATAGAAATAACTGTTCCCAAAGAAGGAACAATACCTGTCAACGGTCAATTAACAAAATAATCCCACTTATTTAAAGCATTAGCAAAGGTCACGATTCATGACATCTTTAAGATTTGGTCCTCATCCTCTATAAAATTGTAAATATAACAGAATTTATGCTTAGCAAAGAGAGCATCTGCAAGTTAATATTCAATTACACAGAAATTTGCATATATCAATATTATATTACAAAGATAAGATCAACATCTCTACTGCTGACGTTTAAAACTACCATCTAAGTAACACACAAGCACATTCTGCTATACCAAGAATTTAATTACTTCACCAATTTCCCAAAATATTGCTTAACAAGCTGCCATATCATGATACAAAAATCTACAAAAGTCACGTTTCCCAGGAATCCCTCATTCCAAATTGTTGGGCATGCCAGCCCACCAGAAGAAAAGCACACCATAAGGCTCCTAAGAGGCTCTTGCAAAAGACAAAATATCCAATTCTCCAAAGTATATAAGTTGATTTACGACTGGACGAGCACAAAGATGAACATACTCCAAAAATCCCAGGCTACACAGCAATAACAAAAACACTAACAAAAGAAAAGGCATTACTCACTTTCCTTTTGTCTTCTTCTGAGAAGCAGACTGATCACCCTTGGCAAAATGAGCAAATAACTCAGTTTGTTGTAAGAGATAGTTCAAACGACCCTTTCCTTTGTTGTTCTGTCCCATGATAAACCAGATTCAAATGTTACAATTTACATCCCAGTATATTATACGCTACATATATTATGTCAAGCAACAATTTTCATTTTCAGACAACACACCATGTCAGCATCAATAGTAGCATTCTGGGCATCTAGTATTTCTTGTATTTTCTGCTTCTTCATCCTCTCCATTTCCTTGAGCCTCTTTCTTTTTCACGCTTTGAGATGTCATTTGCAATAACATCATTTTCCTGAAGAGCAATCAAAACAACTCTAGCATTAACTACTCAATCATTCCACAATTGTAAAATAGCTCTAAATCACAACATGGCTACAATTGATAAAATCACGCTAGAAACAGATAATTTTTCTAGTAATCCATTTTCAAGAAATTAAATATTCTAGAAGACTGAACTATACACAACCGGAGTGGGCAAAATTAAATGCACTGACTAACAATTCTTCACTCTCATTGTACTAAACTGAGAAAAAAAATTCCCTACCCCATTACGTACTAAACAGTCTAAAAGACTGAACTGATCCCGATACAATACATTCAACGGTTAAGAAAAATAAAATCTTACAAATCAGTCCATCAAAAGCTTTACCATAGTTCACTTTAATTACACCAATCTCAAGTAAAACCGCCGCAAACACGTTATTGCACGCACAATATATATCAACATCCAATAAAAATAAAAATGACTCGATAATAAACCAAGTAGATCTGTGAAGCCACACTAAACAAACCTCATTGTCGTCATCTTCTTGAGCGGCAGCATTGGATGCATCGTCGTCGTCATCTTCAGAATCTTCAGCAGTTCGAGCTACAGCCTCGAGCTCCTCCTCGTCCTCCTCCTCGTCGACCTGATCCTTGACCGCCTCTTCCTCTGACGAGGAACTGGACATGTAATCGTCAGAGGAGTCCTTTGCTCGGGAGGGTTTCGCCATATCGAGGGTTTGATGATTTTCTCCTCTTCCAAGAGAAAAGGAATTTGGTTGTAGAAAATAAATTGGAAAAAGAGAGATGAAGTGGAGCAACCGAATGGGAGGAGCGGGTTGATTTATATACCCCGGGCCAAAAATTGGGATTTTGGAATTTTATTGGATATATTTCCCGCCATTAGTGTAGGGAAAATTGTGGGTTCCCGCCATTGGGTTGGGCCTTTCGGTTGAAAAGATGGGCTCGTGAACGTTTTGTCCAAATAAAGCCCATTAAATAATACCTTTTGGCAATTTACTAATACATAAGTAAATTTGATTCAATTTAAGTATTACTTAGGCTCTTGTACCCATAATTGTATCAATTTATTACCTTATAATCTCAACCGGTATAACTTAACTCCATGAGTCTGAAATATAGTTGTCAATGGGTTGGGTCGAGGGTAGTTTTGTTAGCTGATACCCGTCAGGGCTTCAAGTTATTTTGCCATTTCTAAGACTATCCATCAGCCTTTGGAAAAATTTGGACCATGAAATGCACGTCCCAGCCCGACCCATATGTACATTTTGTACACAACTAACTATTCAGTCAGGGTAACTCCCAGGCCAATCGGGCCGAACCAAAAAATTGGGCCTATAAAACATGATTCAACCCAAACTTGGGGCGATCAGGCCAATCCACAAGTGGGCTGCATTTTTGTCACCTCTAGCTTTTAAAGACCAAATTTTAATTTTAAAAGTTTAGACCTAAAAAAATACATTTAAATATTTCAGTTGAACATTCTAAAAAAGTAGTATTTCATTTGATAATTAAATCCTTTTCCAAATTGTTCCAGCGCATATTCCAATCCGGAACAAACTACTAGTCTCTAAGTAACCATCGTCAATTTACGATTCACACCCTACTCAGCCTCAAAGTCTCACCTCACAAGAGCACAGAACCCACGTTATAAATAGCTTTCCCCGGGGCAATTCCGAAACCAATATTTTATATCCACTTTTAAACTCTTTTCCTATTTTTGTCTTGCACGATGAACATTATCCCCATTTTCAATAGCATCAGTCTCGTTCGACGTCGGTTTGCCTCGTCCGAAACCCCCAGGAAAACCTTCCGGTTATTCACGATCACCGAAATAGACAATCCTTTTGAAATTGGAGCACGGAATTCAGTTCGGGAATTTTTAATTAGGTCAATTACTATTTATTGCTCGTTTGTTTATTTTTTCCCCATAGTTTGCTGCAATTATTTGAGTCCTACTTAGGGTTTTGAGTTTATTATTGTCTTTTTCTTTTTTTGTTTGGGTTATTTTCCGCAGGGTATGGAAAGAAGGGGATATTTGATTATTGCAATTATCATATGTTTGTTCGCCTTCTCCTCATGTAGAGGTAATATATTACTTTAGTTACAGTTGTGATAATTTCTGACCATTTTTATAATTAAGTAGATTGGTCGTTAAGATTAAAAGCTTTTTAATTGATGGTTTTTTATTCGCCCAACTTATGAGGAAAATCGCTATTTTTTTTTTTTATCCTTATACATACATGTATATGGCAATCTTTGAATATCAGTTTTGATAATTTCTGAGGCATTTAAATAAGATTTTTTCTAATGTCGTATCAGTTGTGTAATACTTGTTAAATAAACTGAAGTAAGGCAAAGCTTTTCATTTGACTCTACGCCGTAACTCGTAAATATGCAGGTTTTATTGTAATGGCTCAGTTTTTTTTTTAATTAAGAAAGTATCATTTCTTGTGTCCTCATTTGTGAACTTTTGCAATGTTTATTGGTTGCAGAATTGAAGGTTAAGGTGAAGCACAGACATAATCAGCATCATCAGTTGGCAACTTACAATCATACACTTGCAAGAATATTGGTGCAATATGCTTCCGCTGTAAGATTAACTATTGAATTACATCCTGCAGCTATTGAGTAGGATAAATATTTAACATGTTTACTAAGATATATAGTTTGTTGATACCGTATGCTTTCCCGACGATGTGTGATTATACAGTTATAAGTAGAAAAGTATGGTTTCCATCGAAGCAGTAAATACAACTTCTTTCATTTATTGTCAATGGTGGAGCCAGGACACGATAATGGGGTGGGCCGGATAGAAAACCCAACAAAAATCATATAAATCCTAACTACATTTTAAAAAAAATAAAATAAAAAATTGCTTACTGAAAAACAAAAAAAATGTAAAAGAGGGGGCCTTGGCCCAGGTTGGTAGTAATGTGCTATACTCCCTTGGGATGATTGTCGTTAAACAATTTATAGGGTGATTACATTTTTTTGATTCAATGATTATTTTGCACTCTTTGTCATATATAGCAAATAAGTATTCCATTTGCAGGTATATATGTCAGACTTAACTGAGTTGTTTACATGGACTTGCTCAAGGTGTGATGGTTTAACTGAGGTAAAGTAACAGTTAAATAATGTCCTGATAATAAGTGACTTAACTTGATATTGACATTGTTTTCACACTTTTCTTTGATTCAGGGCTTTGAAGTGATAGAGCTGATTGTTGACGTGAAGCGGTGCCTGCAGGTTTGGAAAATGAGTCCTCCTTAGCCTTGGCCTATGTTATTTGTCTGATTTCCTTTGAATTTTTTTTTCTTCATAAAAGCCTTTTTTTTCTGTTTGATTTTCTTTAATACTGGCTTAGCTATTTATGTATTACAGGGATTTGTTGGCGTTTAAACGGATCTTAACGCCACTGTGATTGCATTCAGGGGAACTCAAGAAAGCAGGTTTGCCTTATTTTTGGTGCTTGATGTGTTTTATCACCTCCATGGCGTTGTTTTACCCCAAACTTGTTTCTTGTTGAAGTGATTTGTCCCATATATTCGGAAGCAGCATATATCTGATGAAAACTTTTGTTATACATTATTTGCTTTCTTAACTGATGATAATATTTGTGAACTTAAGTACTGCGATATGCATAACAAAGATGGTGTCGACAATGTACTTTTCCTAGGTATTCCTCTCTCACGCTTATGACGTGGTTATGTTTGCAGCATTCAGAACTGGGTGGAAGATTTGTACTGGAAGCAGCTCGATATTGATTACCCTGGAGTTGATGGTGCAATGGTGTGTGTAGCAAAGTTTTTATTCTATCTGTTTCTTCTGAAATATTGTTGTGAGTGTGTGCACAGTGTTTGTATTCACGCGATTTTTCCTATGATCCAGGTTCATCATGGCTTTTATACTGCTTACCACAACACATCATTACGGCCTGGAGTGCTAAACGCTGTTCAAAAAGCAAAAGAGATATATGGAAACATTAAGATTATTGTAACTGGGCACTCGATGGGAGGGGCAATGGCTGCTTTTTGTGGACTTGATCTCCGTGGTAATAATCCAGTTCCTGATCATTTAGCAAGACAACTGAACGAAGTACACTG